>PVJA010008187.1:50552-65457 GCA_004027025.1 Myocastor coypus
CCCCCCCCCCCCCCCCCCCCCGCCCTTAGAGAGGAGGCAGGAGAATAAAGGTTGAAGCCAACCTGAGCTACACAGTGAGATCAAGCCCATCCCCCAATACAACTCAAGTCCCTGCCTCAAGAAACAAACATAAAAGCCCAGAGGGCGATGGATACTTTGACATTAAATTGAGTAAATACTAAATGGATTAAACATTTGATAAAATAAATTTGATATTTTAAAAAGGTTGCAAGATTTTTATTTTATTTTTTTATTTTTATTTTTGCAAGATTTTAAAAAATTAATCCTAAGTCATATTTCTCAACAATTTGGACCAGAAATAAATTCAAGCCACCACAATTAGTTATAAGAGTTGTAATTTTCAAAATAAGCTCACTCATGTTTTGGAAAGGTACAAAGAAAATAATTAGCAAACCTTGATATTATCTGCACATAGTTACGTTTTTAAGACATCTTATGGATCTTTGTGAAACTCAAGATTTAAATTTTTTTTGCTTTTTTTAAATTTTTTTTTTATTTTGTCTTTTTGAGACAGGGTCTCACTGTGCAGTTCAGGCTGGCCTTGAGCTCACTTTTGTAGCCCAGGCTGGTCTCGAACTCACAGCGATCCTCCTGCCTCAGCCTCCCGAGTGCTGGGATTACAGGCGTGCACCACCACGCCCGGCTTTTTTGCTTTTTATATACCTTATGATAACATAATTTATGCAACAACAGTGTAATTCTGCTTTGTATTTTTCACCTCAATTTACCCAGACAAGTGTTCAAGGGAGAGGCTTTTATAAATATATTCTATCTCAGAAAACTTCATCTTAGGTTATGAAATAAATGACATAGCACAAAAATTATAAATGCCTTCTTCATGGCTGTACCCAATGATATTGTTTTCTTCACTCAGGAGATGTAATCTATCTGCTTTTATGGTTTCAAATGTTCAGAAAGAAAAAGAATACAAAAATTCAACAGTGGCAGTATAGATTTTCAGAAAACTCTGAAAAGTATTTGTTAATTTTCTTAACCATTGATTTTTTGGTCTCCAGATATAAATACATACATTAGATACAGTGCATATTTTCTACATAATAAGTTGTAGATCTTGTCATATGTTCTCATCTTCAGGGTTGTGACCAAAGAATTTCTTCTTTAAAAATGTCTTTCCCAAACAACAAGGCCCAACTTGTGAGTGGGACCACCCTGGGCCTGCCGGAAACTCACTAGACACAGCAACCAGGCCCGGCCTGTAAATGAGATGGCCCCGGGCCCACCAGAAACACATTTGACCCAACAGGCAGGCCCAGTGTGTGAGGGAGACTTCCTGGGGCCTGCCAGAAATTCGTTCAACCCAGCAACCAGGCACAGCTTGTGAATGAAACTGCCCTGGGCCTGCAGGAAACTCATTTGACCAAGCAACAAAGTCCAGCATATGAGCAGAACTTTATCCTTCAGACAAGCCCAGTATGCAAAACTGTGGCAGAACTCCCTGCAGAGAGGTTAGAGACAAGACCCACCCAGCTGATCCAGGAGAACATCTTGCCAGAGTGGCACAGCAGGTTCTCCTCCAAGGGCTACAGCAGGAAGAAGTGGAGCTAAGCAGCCAGACCCAAACCACACTCACTTGGATGACTTTGAACTTGGTAGATCTAGATCTGGTGCTAAGGTAAGAACTCTACCAAAGCTCTACACCAAAGGTCAGAAGACAGGGTCATACAAATGACAAAGAGAAGGACCAAATGTACTCTCGGCCCCCAAACACACCCAGAACAAATACAGTAAACAGTAGCATAGAAGAAATTGGAAATCACACACCTGAAATCTCTGAAATAATAGCATCTGAAGTAAAGAAACAACTTCAGAAAGATATAGAGGAAATCATATCAGAAGTAATTTTTGAAGTAAAAAAAAGAAACAATACTTATAATAAAAGATGTGCTAACTGCTTCTAAGGAAAATACTGATAAAAAACAAAGGAGAATAAAAAATGATGGACTCCTTGAATGAGCAATATAGGGAAGTAATAGAATGCATGAAGTAATTGAAATTTGCTATACAGGAAATTAAAACCTCAATCAAAAGCTAACGAAACAGTTTCAGTGAAAGTGAAAAACAGACTTTCAGACCTTAAAGACACCATTGCAGCTAGTGAAAAGGTAAGAAAATATCTCCTAAAAATAACTAGGATGCAAGAAAAAAATAATTCAACATCTGTAAGATGAAGCAAACATGAAAAATGTAAGACTAATAGGCATCAATAAGAAAGAAGTCAATATAAATGATATAAAAAGAATATGGACAGAAGTAATAGCAGAAAACTTCCCAAATATGGGAAAACAATTTGACATTCAGGGAACTGAAACATATGGAACTCTAAACAACATCAACCCAATTAAAGCTACACTTAGACATGTAAAAATCAAGATCCCAGAAATTCAGCATAGGAACAATATACTAAAAGCCACTAGAGAAAACAAAAAGGACACATTTAAAGGAAAATCCATCAGAACAATGGTGGATTTCTCTTCACAAACCATCAAGCCAAGGGGAAAAAAAGAGCATGGAGCAAAGTACTACAAGTCTTGAAAGAAAACAAATTCCAACCCAGACTGCTATACCCTGCAAAACTCTCTTTCACGTTCAATGAAGAAGTTAAATATTCCAGGACAAAGAACAACTAAAGAATTTCATGATGACAAAGCCAACCCTACACAGTTTACTAAAAGATATTCTAGAGAGGGATCAAAATGACCACAACTCCATGAAGGAGAATGTGAAGAGCCCACCAAATAAGGCAAGCAATTAAACACAGGAGAAAAAGAGGCATACAAAAGCAGTCTTTCAACTATTCTTCTGTATAAAGCAGCGGAATATGTCCACCAGCCTATTCTACAAATGAACTTCTCCTGCACCCTATGGGTCATGATTCTGTCTCAGTCTACAAGGTGGATATCAAGGAAATAGCAGTAGCTCAGTCCCACAAGTGATACCTAGGCACCAGTAAGGATCATGGACACTGTTTATGTCCACAATATACTAGAACTTTGTGCGATATCCTATCCCATATCTGTTAGAAGTTCTGGTCATATATTTGTCATTCCAGTCTTTATGTTTTGTTTTATTCTTAGCGATTCTTTACTACTATGGAAACTTTTTCTTAGTTGATATTTTTGTATATATTAATCTATTCAAATACTAGGCCAATACTCCGAACTGATTACAGATTTGTACATATCATACACAACCTTCTGGTCTCTAAGTTGGAATCATGGTTTAATTTGAATTTTTGATTATTATTTTGGTATATTTAATTTAATTTTAATTAATTTTCTGAATATTGTTTAATTATATTTTTGTTTTATGATTCATACTGTATCTTTGGCTTGCAATCTACTTATAAGGCATGGTATGATATTTTCTTCTAGTATTAGAAACTTTAAAAATAAAGGGGAAAAATATCTTTACTGAACACTACCCTAAGAGCATATTTTCTTAAGAATATAACAAAAAGTTGCCAGAACATGGTGTAATGATTACTAATTTTTGGAATTCACACAGACCAGATCTTGGCTTAATCCTAACTGCTTAGCTCCAAGGAGATTCTGTGTTAACAGGTGCTTGAGGAGCTGATGACTTCTCTGTTTGACATAGCATCCTCATACTTTTTTGTTAATGCCTGAAAAAAGTCAATCTGTTTTTTATTTACCAATCCTATGTGACATAACACCATGAAGATTTTTCTTCTGACCTAAGACACTAGGGCTCAAATGCAAATGTGTAAACACTAATAGCTTTGTTAAAAATTTAAGAACTTCACTTTATTGAATTTAACTGATTAAGTATGGAGAAATATCTCATTAAGTTAAATTGGTAAAGTTAAAGACTATTTTGCAGTCCTCCCAACTGAGATAAACATGTGGTTTGTCTTTCATAAAAATTAAAAATTAACTAAAATGAAAATCAAGTATTTATGGCTTTTTTCCTTTTTTAATTTTTTCATTCATTTTAATGAGAAAAAGTAGCAATGAAACAGTTTCAAAAGAGGTGAGTAGGACAATTACAATAATTAATACATTACATATTGTTGTAAGTATGTTTTGAAGATAGCTATTAATACTCTTTTTGGTTACAGCTTGGGACAGAGCATATTAAAATATAATTTGCATTCTTTCAATATAGAATACGAAGGGCCAGGCTATAAATAATTATATTATAATGGGAGAAATAAAAGACTCTCAGGATCTTTACATTTTGCCATCCTGGTTCTGAAGCAAAACAAATACTTCTCAAACACAGCATTAGTACCTTAAAAGGAGGAAGAAACCAGTATTACTGTCCTAATTTTCAAGAAAGAAATTGTGATAGACAAAAGTAATTTATTAGCTAGATCTGTTTGCTAAAGCCAAAGCTAGAAAAGAAGTGCTAATTTACCAGATAATTTGTTCAAAACCATTTAATGTCTTGAATAATATCAATACATTTCTAGCTTGTATTTACAGCTACTATGCTCTTTGTAGAGACACAAAAACATTAGAACACTGACCACCATAATTTAAAACTTCATGTTTCAATTACCAAAACTCCTTTGGCTATTGTAGCTTTAAACCTAATCAGTGTTAATATCTTTAACTGAATATAAATTTCTCTCTTTTTGAAATCTGGGAGAAAGACAACAGATAGAGCAATGCTTTGCTGGAAAGAATAGTCTGTGAAAAGAACAAGCATTGACTTAAACCCACATTTCTATCTTGCTTTTCTTCTTGGACACGAAAGAATAATTATTCTCTAGAAGTATAGGCGAAGGTCTTAAATATTTACCTGAAAGAAATTCAAATCTATAGTCACACAGTAACTCATATGTGACATTTTAAAGCAACTTTATATGTGATCAGCTTAAACTGAAAGCAACCTAACGATCCTCCAGGTGATGAATGGTGGTACATTTCTACAGCGGGATGCTACCCACCAATAAAAAGAAACAGGCCTGATAGATAAAACTACATGAAAGGAACTTAGATGCATTTTCTAGGTGAAAGAAGCTAGACTCAAAGAACTATGTACTTTATAATAGCATTTCTATAGCATTCCTTCAAAGACAGAACTATAGGGCAGAAAATACATGGCTGTAGTTGTTGACTCTAAGGTACAACATATAATAGAATCATTCTAGAATTAACTTTAGAGGTGGTAACTTAGATTTCTTGAAGCTTACTAAGAAACAGGTGGCTTTTGTTTTGTGAATTATACCTTAACACAAAAATAGAAAAAGAAAAAATATTCACAGTGCACACACTCACTTTGGAATCATATTATCTGAATATATGAGCCTGACATGATGACTAATACAAATGTTATTAGTTTAAGATCAAATAAAATATTATCAAATAAAATATTATCTGTGAGATTTTTTCTCTTTTATTATTATGTTTTATAAGAGTTAATATATTGCATAGTGTTCTTTGTCATAATTGTTCAAAATATCTGTGAGATTTCTGAAAGCATATTTATACACAAGCTTTGTATAATCACATGTATCTACACACAGACACATACACATATGTAATCTCTAGCTATCACTAAGTAAAATACATAGAGCTACTTTAAATTAAGAGCAATTTTGTTTAAACTTGAGTTGTAAAAAATTATTGGGTTTTCTTTAGAAAAATATATATAAACCGGGCGTGGTGGCGCACGCCTGTAATCCCAGCACTCGGGAGGCTGAGGCAGGAGGATTGATGCGAGTTCGAGACCAGCCTGGGCTACAAAAGTGAGCTCAGGACCAGCCTCAACTGCATAGTGAGACCCTGTCTTAAAAAAAAAAAAAAAAAAGAAAAAAGAAAAATATATATAACAGTTGTAGGTAATAAGAAAGGCATTATTAACTTTGGAATCAAACTATCATAAGGAAAATTTTAGCTTATTCTTGTCCCTACTATAAAATTCTGTAAGCTTTTGCAAATGTATTACTTTTCCAGAAGAGGGGGAAGAAAGAGGTAGAAATTTTAGACCTATTGTGTTGCTGGCAATGTTTTCATAAATTCAGGCAACAGATGGTGCGTGGTATTTATGAAGCCAGTTGCTGAATTCTTACAGAATGACTCATGAACTCATAGTTGTTTATTGAAGGGAATGATATGACATTATCTTGTTTAAAAAGTTGCCCGCTGTGTTACAAAAAGACTGCAAATCTTGCTCAACCTTAAGATTGTCTCCTTTCTAATTTAATTAGCAATCTGCCAAATTTTTTGTTGCTACTTTCCACTTCTGATTTTTTAATATAACTTTGACATGCTGTGCCACATTTGCACTCCAATATAAAATAACCACAATGTGCTTGGAGGAATATATTTTAACCTATTGTTTTTTACTGTGTTAAAAAATTACTGTAAGGGGCTGGGGAGATAGTTCAGTAGAATAAGCACTTGCCTGGCAAGCGTAAGGGATAGAGCTCAATCCTCAGACCTGCAACAAATAAATAAATAAATAATACATAAATAAATGTGTTCCTAGGGCTGGGGAGATAGCTTAGTGGAATAAGTGCTTGCCTGGCAAGAACAGGGTCCTGAGTTTGATCCTTGGTACCACAAAAAAAAAAAAAGAAAGAAAGAAAGAAAGACAGACAGACAGATAGAAAGAAAGAAAGGAAGAAAGATAGAAAGAAAGAAGGAAAGAAAAGAAAAGAAAAAGTATACCATGTACATGGGTAAGTGCCTTAAATTTGTATGGTTTTTGGATTTGGGTAAATCAGTGTCTTTAGATGTTTAGGACAGGAATGAGGCTAATGTTTGTGGTGACAGGAGTCATTTCCTATTACTAAAGAGCCCAGGTATCTTCTTTAAGCAGAGAGCTGAAAACACAGTTTTGAATCTAACACTTTCTCCAGTGCCTGCTCTATCCTTACCATGCAGAGATGAACTGTGTCCAGCTGAGATCTGGAGCCTGCTAGATGCAAGGCTGCTCTGAACGAATGAGTAAAATTGTCATTCTTTGACAATAACAAAAGTGCCTAGATATTTTACATTTTTAAAAAAAATCTGAATAGCAGCAAAATTCAGTTATTTCTCACTAACATACATTGCTCATCTCACTGGAGCATCTTGAGAGGAGCAACTGTGCCTTGGTTGGGAGCCAGGAAGAGTGTGTTGCTGCGAGACCAACCCAGATCAGATGCAGCTTGACTTACACTCTTCTGGGACTTTGTAGTTCAAAGTATGTAAAATTCCAAAGTCAAATTTAAAACTGAGAGAAATGAGCTAACCTCCTACCTTAATACTAAAAAGAAAACAAACATTAGTTGAGTCATCCCTAATAAATTATGGTTATTTCTTAAGATGTGACATTTCTATGATAAATAATGGCATAAAACCTCTAGGCCTGAGGTCTAAGAGTTAGTAACTAGTTTGAAATAAATATTCTCAACCCTGCTTTGTAACACATATTAAGACAAAGGTAAGGACCAAATGACCTGCCATCCAAGCCAGGGAAATCCAGCCGTTTCTTAGGAGCAACAGACTGATTTGCAGATGGGTCTATCTGCAACATTTGCCATCCTACTGATTGCTATGGCTGACCCAAGTTATCTAGTTAAATGGATACAGGTCTTTT
Source organism: Myocastor coypus (assembly GCA_004027025.1). Taxonomy (NCBI): domain Eukaryota; kingdom Metazoa; phylum Chordata; class Mammalia; order Rodentia; family Myocastoridae; genus Myocastor; species Myocastor coypus. Next base: position 58,146 of record PVJA010008187.1, read on the forward strand.
TCTTCTCAAGTACTGTCCAAAACTATTTGAGAACTACTGGCCCAAAGAAAGGGATTAAAAGCTTATTTTATGCCTAAATAGCACAAAGTCAAAATAAAATAGCATTAGCAATGACATACTATGGACATGGGAATTCCTGTTCCACAATAATGTTAGAAAACTACCAATGGCAATGGCATCGTTCAACTCTGCCTTGCTTCTAGTATGTGAAGAAAGAACTGTGCAAGTTTACTGTGTGTGGGGACTGACCTTGCTAAAAGCATCCACCAGAAAAGTTTTACACAAGGACTCTTGGAGAAAGAAAATGCTTCTTCCTCACCCAATAATTCTGGTTCTCACTGTTTTCTCTTTCATAATGGGAAGATAATGTAGGAGGGGTTGGGAAATGAGAGAATTTATTTGTAGCTTTACCACAGCACATGGCTAATAGCAAGCGCTTTAGTAATGGCAGCTCTTATTTTGTTTTTGTTGCTAATAAAACAGCAGAACCACAACTTATTATTATGGGGAAAGCATTAGAAATAAGGAAGCAAAGCGTGGGTAATACCTCATTCTACCTTTTGGCTTTTTGTTGACTTAAGAATTAGATGAGTCAATACTAATAGCCTTCTGACTTACTGAATTTGAGAGCTGAAAGGCACCTCTTTCATCCACTAATTTACTATACATTAGAGAAGGAAATGGAAAGATGACTGAGACACTTCTCTGCTTTTCAACAGCTTGCACCTTCAGGGAAATGATTTATCAACACTGACAAAACAAAGGCGAACTGTAATGAGTGGGATGTGCAAAATGTGCTTTGGAAGCACTAGTGATGAAAAGTTAATACACAGAAGATGGAATGTTCTAGCGGTTAGGAAGGCTACCTGGGGTTTCCAAGCCAAGTATTATGCGTGTGATGATGCATGATTAGAACTGGTTATCTACCACTGGCTACAGAGGAGATGGCAATCTGGTCATATCATGGTAAGATATCCTAGTCCAAAGGGAAGGCTTAGTGAGCTTTAGTCAGGGCAAATTCTGTGCAAGTAAACAAGATGGGTACATTGAGAAGTAAACTCATGAACACTGTTGGCTCCCGTGAGGCAGAACTGAAGCTTAAGAAAAACAGAATCCAGACAGTAGCTATTAGTTCGGAAAGCATCAACAGTAGGAATTCTAAGTTAGTAGATCAAGCCCAGACCCTATAAACAATAACATAAATGATAGCTTGTGGAATATCAATGAATTCACAGCTGGATTCTAGTAGTGATTAGGAAAACAGAATATAATTCACTCACGTGAAAATTCTGGAAAAGTGAGGAAAGCCATCATGGTCCCAGAAAAATGAGGTGTGGTTTTCAGTCCTCAGAGCACTGCCAGGCTTGACTGCACACGATCCAAAGGCTGTGCAACAGGGAGCAGCTTGGAGACCATGGCTCAGCACTGGTTCAATGCTTTGAAGAGGTGGAGCACATGGGGAGAATTCATACCCCGCACCTACCTCTGTGTAAGTTGTTGTTTGGGGTGTAACTAAACCCAACTCTGGAATGTTGCATGGATTGATTGATTGGTTGATTGATTTGTATTCTTACTTCATGTTCAAAAGATAACTCAAAGTGATTACCAGCATGATGATGGGCATGACTTAGGGTGATTATGGGTCACTCATACACAGGGCTACTATTCAAGTTTATATTCTGCTTATTGTTGGACAGCCATCTCAATTTGTATAGGTGCACAGGGGAAGACTATGTGATAAGAAATATGAATATGTAGGGCTGATCAGATAGCTCAGTGGACTAAAGCACCTGCTTAAGCAGATCTAGGGGCCAGGGATTTGATCTCTGGCCTGCCCCATCTCCAGAGCATGATTGAGACTGGTCATGGTGTCACATACCTATAATCGCAGTGCTTGGGAAGCTGAAAAACAGGAGGATCACTACAAGTTGGAATCTGTGTAGTGAGATGCTGTAGACCCTGTACTAAATACACAAGAAAAAAAAGAAAAAGGAAATTAGAGTATGTGACACTCGAGGGGTAATGAAGATATCATAGTCATTCGTGGCTATGCACTGGGCTTTGGATCTGAGTCCTTGGAGGCTTACCAAAGGCCTTCATTCAAGCTTATGCACACTGATACAATGCTTGGCTTCTGCCATTCAGCAGCATTCTATGGGGGGCCAACTATAGTGTGTGCCAAGCTGCTTCTGGACTGATCTGCCTTTTCACTGTGCACAGGCACTCTCCCATACCTTGAGAACATGAAGCCAGGAAGTCTGGTAGAACCATGCATGTGATGATGTGGCCTTCATTTCCTACACAGATCTATTTTTATGTACCAAAGCAGCACACTCCTGGAGTGTCCCTGGTTGTCAGAATTAACACAAAGTACTGTTTTAGTGAGGGTACCTCTGGCAGGCACAATGCTTGATATCTTACCAGTATTATTTCCAATCTTCACAATAAACCTATTTCGGGCCAGCGAGATGGCTCAATGGTCTAAAGTGCCTGCGGAGTAAAGTTAAGGCAAGCGCTGCGACTGCTCCTTGATCCCTGGCACCACATGCTGTGCACCCCCACCCCGGGGGGGGGGTGAGCTGGCAATAACACAAATAAATGAGGTTTAAGAAAAAATTTTTAAAATCTTATAAAAAATACAATAAACCTATCACATAGGTAAAATTACTAGCTATATTTTATGAATAAACTCAGGGCACATAGAAGTTTAATAAGCTGTCTTTAGAACACAGAATGAGAAAGGGGCTTAGATTTTAATCAAATCTGCTTAAATTTGTTGACAAGAGCAATCCCTTTTCTACCAATCTCCAGAGACTGCCCCCAAATGAGTTTATGAATATTCTTCATTTTCTGGGACATCTGGCAAAGGACGGAAAGAAAAAAGTAACAAATTAAACAAGAAAAGTCCTAGTGGAGCTTGCGTATAAAACTGTACCGTCCATATATATGTGTATATTAAACATTATAAAAGTTATGTGTGTTTTATACTCATTATACTATCTATACTACATATTAATTATATTTAAGAATACATATATACACACTATGCATTATGTTTATATATTCCTTAATGCTATATACTTAGATGAATATACATACACATATGCTGCCAAATATTACAAAACTTCAAAATCACTGCAGAAGAAAATGTTGAAATCCTCCCCAAATTCTTAGGTTCTCTGAAAGCAAAGACAATGAAGTTTTCACAAGACTACTCTCAAAGAAGTTCCAGGCCAGGAACCTTTCCCTGCCCTATTCTTTCAGTGCTGGTGTACAGACAGACTGTGGAGCAGCTGGTACGCAAGTGAGGTGTGCCCACGGTCCCCTGAACAACTTACTTGAGAAGTGCTCTAAATACGGAATAAACCCACATATAAAAACTTAGCCAGTGTTTTTTTTCTTTGTCTGAGTGCCTGTCTTGGCCTTCTTAGGTAGACACAGGAACCAGGGTTTGATCCCCAGAATGCCATGTCAGCCCCACCCCTAGGGTGCCTTGAGATAGTGACTGAGACTGGGCATGGTGCTGCCCACACCTGTAATCTCAATGCTTGAGAGGCTGAAAACAGGACGATCACTGAGTCTCATCTGTGTAGTGAGATCCTATAGACCTTGTACTAAATACATTAAATAAATATAGTGCCTGTCTCATATATTTTCATTTATTTATCTTTAGAGAGAATACAAAATGATAATTAGAAATGACAGAATTTCATTAAACAAAATAAGAATTCAGCTATATTTGTTGTATTGTATCATGTCTTCAGATTAGTTGTTTAGATTTCCAGATATATACATGCAAAATTGTAAAAAAGTTAAAAGAAATTAAACATGGAAAAAATGTAAACATTAACTGCTCCTTTCTATGGACCAGCAGAAATCAGTAGTACAATTATCCACTCCATCCTGCATACATACATAGCTATATCCCCTCCAACTTTTATGTCCTTATCCTCATGAATTTTCTTAAATTTAAACAGATTGTTTTCTTTTTCACAGTATCAATTGTACCTTTCAGGTTTTATTTACTCTTTCTGGTTCTTATACTCACAAGACAATATGATGTTTCCACATGTGGGTCTGATTTATTTCACTTAAGAGTATGGTCTCTAGTGGCATCCATTTATATTAATGAAAATATTTATTATGTTTTTTAGTGTTGGGTGGGTGTGAGTGTTCCACTCTTCATAAGAATGTTCAAAACAAGGCTTTTGGGGTGCTGGGTATTAGAAAGATGCTTGAAATACTACACAAAGAAGAAAAGAAACTAACAGAAATTCAAATGTATTTTTTGGGGGGGGTTAAATCTTTTTTTATGAAGTCTATGTAACTTTATGGAGTTTTTTCTGAGAAGAAAGGGGAAAATACAAATTACTGTTTCCTGGGCAAACCGAGAGCTGAGTGTGAGCAATATCTACTATCATTCATGGAGCCCGGGCAGAGCAGAATGTTCCATCACACACCAAGGCAGCTACAAGGGACTTAACGGTTCCTGGTGTCAGTGGTGAAGAGCTTCAGTTTAAAGAAGATTTTTTTTTTTTTTTTGCCACAAAATCCCTACATGGAATTTCTGATGCTTTTTTCGACATGTGTATTTCAGGGTACAAGATACAGAAATAGGTAGAAAGCAAGAATTTAAGGATTAAACAATGAAGAGAGAGCAAGGAGAAAAGTTAGGAAACATGGCAGGGGCAAAACCATGCACTTATACGCACAAGATTGTTAAGACAATGGTCGTAAGTATCACCAACAGGTTTTTGAAACTAGCAGTTAACTGGTAGAATTCTCACCCTGACTAACTATATAGGCTGATGTCTCTGAAGTAAGCAACTACATTGAGGATTGCAATGTGCAATACTAACACCATGCTTGGATTACCTGTCATTCTGGTCTTCTAAATGCATACTGCTTTTAATTTTTTTTTTTTAAATTTATTTATTTATTTATTTATTATTTTCTTGTTTCAGAACCTTTGTTTGTTTAGTCACTAATTTTTATGGCCGGCTCAGCCCGCCCCAAGGGCAGGGCTGGCGCAGCATGTGGTGCCGGGGATCGAACCGCGGTCCCTGAAGCCGCCCAAGCTTTCCCAAGCAGGCGCTTTAGACCACTGAGCCATCCCGCCCGGCCCCACATACTGCTTTTAATGTCATATCGATGACTGCTATACTCTCTCTCCAGTAAATGTTTGTTTAAAAGCAAAAATGAGAAAAGAGAATAAGAGACAAGAAAAAAATACCATAGGATTATCCTGCTCCAATTTTGTATATGATTAAATTCTTAAATTTCTGTGTAAAATGTATGATTATTTTTTTCACATTCTATAGGGATTTAAAGTTTAGAATATCAATGACTGATGGAAAATACGTGTTCTGTGTTATGTCTAAGGCATTTGATATTTAGAAAGATAGTAATGTTAAGCTCAAGTGCCTATGTTATACAGAATAATATCATTAAGTTCCTCTCCTGGAGAGTGAACAACTTAAGTTTGCAGACCAAAAAGTTAAAGAAAAAAAGAGCTACAAGGATAGCCAATATTTGGCTCTACCCTTTCAAGGTCAGTGAAGACTCAGGACATAAGAGCACCTGTACTGTAGCATACTATAATTCAGTGGTGTCCCAAATTTTCTGTTCAATGAGATTATCGGACTATAGAGTAAAGGGATTGTCGGGCGTAGTGGAGCACGCCTGTAATCCCAGCACTTGGGAGGCTGAGGCAGGAGGATTGGTGCGAGTTCGAGACCAGCCTGGGCGACAAAAGTGAGCCCAAGGCCAGCCTGAACTGCATAGTGAGACCCTGTCTCAAAAAGACAAAAAAAAAAAAAAAAATGGAGTAAAGGGATTGACAATGTACATTGTGCTTATGAAGAGTCACCTAGAGAGAAAACATTCTCTCAGGTTTTTACAGAGAACTAATTGATCAAGCAATGGCTGTAACTCATCCAGATGGCTGACACTGACAAAAGATCTACAAACTGTGGTACATAGTTTCAGGGTAAATCCTGAGGGGATTTGACTGACTTTGTCAGATATAAAAGTTACATCTTTTGTTGTATAGGCTTTGCTTTATTTTGATCTTAACTATCCAACAGAAAAGTATAAACACAAGGTATAAAAAATAAAGTCATAAAAAAGTAAAGCTATAATAATATGCTGAGTTGTAAAAGGCTCAAGTTAGTATCTTCCAACATTGCCAGTTCTGCCAATAACCCACTGCTATTATGGACTATTGGACTATATGTACAGCTACCTTCTCTTAGTTTAGTGAGAAGAAAGATTTGTACTGATAGTGTTTAGACAAGATGTCATGTCTGCATCTTGTACTCTAAACAACTACTATGAAGACAACAATATGCAATGTATTAACTATTATAAAACTGTCCTACTAATCTGTTGTGAAACTGTCTCATTGCTATTTCTTTCTCATTGAAAGCAATAAAAAAAAAAAAATACGAAAATAGGAAAGTCCAGGAAAACACATACGTACATGTTTCCTCATGACGAAAGACAGTTTATGGCCTGAATTTGTCTATTTTCGTTTGCTGTTACTGGTTTTCTCTTGATTTTTTTTTCCTTTTTCTTATTTTATTTTATTTTTGCCTTTTTCTTTTCTTTTCTTTTTTTTCCTGCAGGGTCTCACTATTGACTCATAGCGATCCTCCTGCTTGTACCACCCAAGTGCTAGGATTACAAGCACGTGCCACCATGTCCAGTCTCCATTGCTGGCTCAGCATGCTCCAGAGTGGGTTGGGTGTGGCAGGAGGGGCCAGGAACCGAACTGGCTCCTGTGCTTCCCTAAGCAAGTGCTTAATCTGCTGAGATATACTGCTGGCTCTTCTTTTGCTTTTTTTTTTTTGTTTTGTTTTTTTGTTTTTTTGTTTTCTGTTTTTTTGTTTGTTTCTTTTTTTCATGATTTAATATTTTTATTGTTTAAATTTAACAATGGTTATATTACATATTTTCATCATCAGATCAGTTAGATTAATAGATATAGGTATATAAGATTGATCAAACAATTAAACATTAACACTTTCAATAAACATTACTTTTTTTTTCTTTTCCCCTTTCTATTTTTTAAAGTTGACACATTGCATATTGTCCTTACAATAGTTCTACAGAGCACAGTGTGTGGGCATGACCCACTTCCCTATTGATGTTGCTAAGAAGAAAAAAGAAAAAAAAAGAAAAGAAAATTCTTCTCTTTGGACTAAGAGGAAGCATATGCATACACAGTCAAATGTTCTGCAATTGCAGTGGGCCACCAGTGAAGCTTGTAATGTTGGAGGCTATTGATCTAAGCCTCCTAAAGCTCATCTCA
>PVJA010008188.1:0-25829 GCA_004027025.1 Myocastor coypus
CTCAGAGGTGTCCCAAATTTTCTGGTCAAGGAGATTATGGGACCTCAGAGGAAAGGCATAAATGAACTATAGTGCATCTAAGGAGAGTCACCCAGAGAAAAAACATTCTCTCAGGCTTTCACAGAAAGCAAAGTGGCCAAGCAATGCCCATGACTCGTCCCGAAGGCTGACCCTAACAACAGTTCTACAAAGTACTGTATATGGTCCCAAACTTAATCCTGAGGGGATTTTAACCCGAAAGATACAAAAATGAATGTTTTGTTATACAGGTATTGCTTTGACTTGCCCTTGATCACCCAGAAAAAAAAAAGCTTAATTACAATGCATGAAATGCAGAGCTAGATTGGTGAGATGAGCTTTACGAGGCTTAGATCAATAGCCTCCAACATTACAATCTTCACTGGTGGCCCACTGCAATTGCAGAACACTTGACTGTGTATGCATTGGCTTCCTCTTAGTGCAGGGAGAAGACTTTTCTTTTCTTTCTTTTTTTTTTCTTCTTAACAACATCAGTAGGGAGGTGGGTCATGCCCACACACTGTACTCTGTAGAACTATTGTGAGGACAATATGCAATGTATCAACTTTTTAAAAAAGAAAGGGGAAAAGAAAAAAAAGTAATGTCTATTGAAAGTGTTAATGTTTAATTGTTTGATCAATCTTATATACCTATATCTATTAATCTAAACTGATCTGATGAGGAAAATATGTAATATAACCATTGTTAAATTTAAATAATAAAAATATTAAATCATGGAAAAAAATAAAAAATCGAAAAAGAAGGAGAAGTAGGGCTGGGCATGGTGATGCACGCCTGTAATCCCAGTACTTGGGAGGCTGAGGCAGGAGGATCGGTGTGAGTTTGAGACCAGCCTGGGCTACAGAAGTGAGTTCAAGGCCTGCCTGAACTGCATAGCAACACCCTGTCTCAAAAAGACAAGAAAAAAGTTGAAGAAGGAGAAATAGGGAGGGCAAAGGTGAGAAAGGGAAGAAGGGAAAAGAAAAAATAAGAAAAGGTAGAAAAATTGGAAACAAAGTTTTCATAAGGAAGGAAGAGAAAGGGGGCTTAAAGGAAGGGTAAGTGAATGGGAAAGCAAAGAATTAAGTTATATCATGCACAGGGACAAATTCCCTATGATGACTGCTCTGTATACCTAGAATGTGCAGATTAGCTTAATTCAAAATTTCACAGAGCTGACTATGATAACCCATGAAGCCCAAATAAGAATATAGATGGAATCATTCTCCAAGTATTTTTTTCAAATATCTTAAAATACTTAATATAACTTAAAATATTCTCCCAACAACTAGAAGGCATTATCATGTTAATGAGTTTAAGGACTGTATATCATCAATCAGAGTGAGGCCTAGAGAATTACTGACTTGCAGAGCCAAAACAAGAATCTAGGAATACAAATCCCCTTTCAGCACAATGTACCAGAGTGATGGTTGTTACTTGGTGGTTGACAGACATGAATGTTAACGTTCTGATTGAACCTTATGTGAGTCCAATCGGAGTACTGAGGTAATTATCTTAGTAATGAGGACCGAAGTACAGAATTTGAACTTAATTAACTGGAATATCCAACTGAACCATGTATGCCTAAGACAGTATACTTGTTTGAGAATTTACCTCGGACAGATTTTGCAGAAATCTGCAGGGAAGATTTAAGCCATTGTAAAAGTCTGGAGCCATGGAGATAGCTCAAAGGCATAAGTGTCTGTCAGACATGCATAAAGTCCTGAATATATATATATATATATATATATATATATATATATGTAGTATCAGTAGTAATATATATGTATAATCTGTAGTATCAGCATATATACATATATATACATATATATATATATATATATATACATATATCTATAATCTGTAGTATCTAAATGTGGATATCTTCCTCAGTCATGTATAAGATACTGTTTCTGTAGGGTTCCAGAATGGGTTTCTTTACACATTGAGGGTTCCTGAACCTCAGGGCAGCACTTAACACTGTGGGAAGTATCTTATGTGAGAGAATTTGGAAGTTCTTAATATTTCCATCGTAGTAAAGCCCTCAAAGAAAAACAAACTATTCCAAAAATTTGGCCCAAATATTTATTAAATATTTATGATGTGCTATACACTGTTCTAAGAATGATTTGCATAATAAGAGTATGGAGAGGATAAACAAAACATAATACTTTGGTCCCAGGCTTTTACAAAGCTTGGGGGTTGAGGATAGTGGTGTAACTCAAATTACACAAATATTAAGAATTCAACATGCCAGCCCCACCTCCCTGGTGCACTCAAATGGAGATTGCGACTGGGCATGTTGTCACGGGCCTGTAATCCCAGCACTCGGGGAGCTGAAAACAGGAAAATCACTTTGAGTCTGATCTACATAGGGAGACCCTGTAGACTATTTCCTAAATACAGAAAAAAAGAATTCAAGATATGTGATATGTAAGTATAAAAAGGTCACAGCATGACTCATACTCCATATAATCAATATGTACCAATTTTTAAAAGAATTGAAAGAAATTTGCTTATGACACATGATCCTCCCTCTGTCTGAGACACATTTCTCTGTCATGTGTCCTATCTATTGCTACATCCACTGGGAAACTTTTATCGTGATTCTGCTACTGGACTTTGTGTCTTCACTGTGCTTACACAACACACTTAGTATCCTTCAACTACAGTATTATCGCTGTGTGTGGTCCTCATGCTCAATATATTACCACTTCATATAGAGAAGAGATCTTCCATTTCCATATTCACAAAACTTATCATGTACCTACAACATAAAATGTGTTTGTCACACGATTGTATAATTTTTAAGTGAGCAAATAAAGGAATGTAGGAAGGCACTGTAGACAACAAAGGAAAAGCAGACTGCTTTGAACTGAGGGGAAATAGTACTGATATCAGGCAGAACACACACTTGGGTCTTGAAGGACATATATGATTTGGACATGAACAAAGGCACAGCAATCAGAAAGAACCAGGTCAGCAATGAGCTTTAGTGCAATAGTTTGGGGTCTGGGCATGTAACTCAGTTGTGGAGTTTTGTTTGCATGGACAGAGCTCTGGACTAAGTCTAAGCATGGAAAAGCCACTTTGAAAAATGGTCAGAAATTTTGTTCTTCTATCATGATAAAGTAATTAGTAACAAACTGCTTGCCCTGCCATACACACATTAGCAAGTTGTAACAAATATCAAAAATAACTGTTTTTGGACACAGAATTGTGGTCCATAAAAAATAGAACAATCAAGTTAAGTCCTACTTTCTTGCCTGTGTACAAGGAGAAGGAACTGAAATAGAATGTAGAAGACACACTAAATTCAAAATTAGGTTTAGGGCATGCTAAGATGAGTGGGATTTAGTGGGCAGAGCACAGGAAAAGTGTAGGAAAAGACATTCAGTACTGTAAATAGGGCGACCCTAAGGCTGCTGTTGTATACAGAACCACATATACACATGTGGCTCAATTCCATGAGACCTTGCTGAGACAAGGACCAGAACACTCTACAAAGCTCATCTAGAGATAGGAAATACCTGAAACCCTGACAGACAGAGGAGAGATAATTTATTCAATATCAGGGAATTCACTAAAATTGCTGTAAGAAGGAGCACATCTTAGTATTAGGACTGAAAATCTTGGGAGTGAAGTGTATGACAAATTCAGAATAACAAAACTTGAATGAGGCAAAAAGAATCCTAGGGAATTGCCAGCAACACAGCTACATCCAAATGAGGCCCAACATTCTCTGAAGGAGCAGTCAACATTATATGTATTATTCTCAGTTCAAAAATTGGTAGTCATGCAATGAAGAAGGAAAATAAAGAGATGGACCTAGTAGACAATAACTTTTAAATAGTTATTTTATAAACCAATCATTTACATGAGAAAAAGAGAGTATAGCAGTAATTAAATTACATTAGAAGCAGCTGTCACATTGTTATTTCTTTTTTTTTTTTTTTTTTGAGACAGGGTCTCGCTATGCAGTTGAGGCTGGCCGTGAGCTCACTTTTGTAGCCCAGGCTGGTCTCGAACTCGCACTGATCCTCCTGCCTCAGCCTCCCGAGTGCTGGGATTACAGGCGTGCGCCACCACGCCCGGCTTATTTCTTATTAAATACAATAAAAACTCAAAAAATGTTCAAAGCTGTTAAAGAGTGAAATAAAAAGGTGCTCCTGATGGAGTCAGAAAAAGTTTCAGATTGAGATGGTCATGGGTCTTGCCCTCTCACCCCGAGGGAACCCACGTTAACTGCCAATATAAGGAAAAAGCCTGTTAAAGTCTGAATGGATGATCATGCAGATTTATCAGTTACCCAGACAGTGTCCCTACTTGCAAACTGGAGTACTTAGAACTTTCCATAAGCTCAGCCATTCATGTGCCCCAGTAATAATATTGGCCTGAGTTCAATCCCTAGTTCTACCAAAACAAAAACAAAAACAACAACAAAAAAAAAACAGAAAAAAATACAAAATATATGAATATAAGAAAAATGTAAGATACAAAAAGAATGAAATTTTGAACTTGAAAACTACAACATCTAATAAAAAGGTAATGTTAATACAGCATTCAGCAGTTTGTACTTTAGTAGTAAATAAGTTATTTCAGAAGGAGGTATGACTGACTTTAATGGCATGATACGAAAATCTAAGGTGAAATACAGAAAATAAGAAATGCCAAAATAACTGAGAATGGAGATCTGTAGGACAATATTGAACAATCCCACATGGGTTTGTTTTTTTGTTTTGTCTTGTTTTGGTTTGGTATTTGCAGGACCAGAGATTGAACTCAGGCCCTTGCGCTTGCTAGGCAAGCACTTATTCTACTGAGCTATTTCCCTGGCCCATGTAAGACAATATTGAACAATGTATAATGGGAGTAATTAAAGTCTGAAACAGAAGTAAAAGAATTTGTACAATATATTTAAATAAGTACTAGTCAAACTTTTTAGAAATTTGATGTAAATTACAAATCCACAGAGTAAAAAAATCTCAATGAAAATGCTTAAGGTAAACATTAAGCCAAAAAAAAAAAAAAACACAAAGGTGTACCATTTAAAAAGTTGATAACAATGGATTAAGTAGAGAATGTTAATACTAGCTGGAGAAAAAAAAACTTATAACACACTGAAGAAAAATGGTAAGAATGCCTATAGACTTGTCAGCAGAAACAGTGTAACCAGAAAGGAACACCTGTTTAAAAGTCCAGATATCCCGTAAGAGTATAATCTTTCAGCCAGATGTGGTGTGGCACACCTCTGATGCTAGCACTCAGGGTGGCTGAGGTAGAGATTGAAAGTTCAGGGCCAGCCAGAACATTTTATTGAAATACTGTGGGAAAATTTAAAAGGACCGGAGATAGTGGAAAGTCCCTGTGTTTAATCACTACTACCATGCCTTATAAAAGAACATATTCTGCAAGAAGGAAGGCAAAAGGAAAGTTCATTCCTAACATACAGCATCTAATAGATTTCCTGTCAAATGACCTTTAACATAAGAAAAACAAAACAGTCTTTCAGCCAAAAGGAGAGTTACATCAGGTAGAAATAAGAACATAAGCAAAAGAATGAAGGGCGCCACACACACAGGAATTTACTTCACTCCTCCTCCCCACTTTAATTTCTTTAGAAATGCACAAGATAGCTAAGACAATTGTATGACAAATTTCTGTTGGTTTATTGAAAGGAACAGTTAATGTTCAATTTTTTCATCAATTTTGTATGTTTATGTCTGATAATCTGAACAACTTTGAAGACAACAATATGAACCATTGGTGCATTGTTATCATCTTGTTTCATAAAATTCTATATAATTTTTAAATTTTCTTCTCTTTAGGATTAAAAAACTTAAAAGATAGTAATTGACTTCATTGCAAAAGGAATAACAATGTGTGCATTAATTTATCAGTATGCAGATGTAAAATCTGTTGATAAGAGTTCAAAGGCAAGAGAGGAAAAATGGAAGTGCATACAGTACTAGAACTGACACAGCATTATTTGAAAGAAAGATACAGTTAAAGGCCCATATAGCAAACCTTGCAGCAATCCTAAAATTAAAATGGGGTGGTATACCGTATGTAGTAAGCCCAGGAGGAATTCATGAAGAATTCTGGTCAAGGCTGAGGAGATGTTACACTGAAAGAGGCTGTGGTGGTTCCTTCTGTCAAAATGGCCTTTAAAGTCTTCCCGTATGTTTTTCAGAGCCTTTAGTATGAATGAACTGTAACTTAGGGGTATTTTTTCAGACAGAGTCCCACTATATAATTCAGACTGGCCTCAAACTGGTGATCCTTCTAACTCAGCCTCCTGAGTAGTGGGATTGCAAGGGTGTGTTACCATACCACGCTTATGAATGGGTCTGAGAATATTTCTTCTTGCCAGTACTGAATCCTTAGTAACAAAGTAACAGGGGTTTCTTTCTGCCTCATTAAATCATTACAACTAAATCCTCATCTTCACTAGAAAAGGAGGAAAATAGAATTGAGGAATGAATCCCCCCAAACCTCCCATGTGTATTTTCCTAGTCTGTAATTCTCCTCTGAATTCTCAGACTCATGTACCCAATGACCTACTCACTATCTCTACTGACTATGAAAATTGAGATATCACAAACCCTAATTTTTATGTTAATAGCTTGCTATTAAATAAAATATACTACACATGGTTTCTTTTTGATATGATGAAATTTTTCTAACATGATTATGATAATGATTATAAAATTGTGAGTATACCAAAAACTAACAAGTTGAGGGTCAGGTAGATAGCTCAGTAGAATAAGTGCTTGCCTGGCAAGCTTAGGATCCTGAGTTAAATTCCCAGTACTACAAAAGAAATAAAATAAAATAAAATAAAATAAAAATTACCCAATTCTACATTTCAAATAGGCAAATTGTGCAGTAATACATTTGGCTTCTTTCAACCAATATAATATTTTCAAGTTTCACCCATATCATGGTGCAGTGTCTATGAGTACACTGCTCCTTTTCACAGCTCTATAATATTCAATGGTCTAAGTCCTAAACCAACCTTGATGCCATGTTGTGGAGTTTCTCTGTGGCCACTCCCAAACCAACCTCAGTGCTTTGGTGTAGAGTTCCTCAGTGGAACAAAGCAAAACAAAAAAGGGAGGATATAAGTAAAGGTGCTCCTTTCTATCTATCTTACTAGACAGAGAAAGAGAGAGAGAGAGAGAGAGAGAGACAGAGAGAGAGAGACAGAGAGAGACAGAGAGACAGAGAGAGACAGAGAGAGAGAGAGAGAGAGAGAGAGAGAGAGAGAGAGAGAGAGAGAGAGAGAGAGATGTATACACAAGATAGGGCATATACAGAGGTTTTCACTTAGCTCACTCACCGAGGAGAAAAGTTTGTACTAGTAGTACTTAGGCAAGATATCATGTCTGCATCTTGTCCTCTGAATAACTATTATGAACACAATAATATACAATGTTTAATTATTGTGGTTCTCTTGCTAACCTGTTTTGAAACTGCTTTATTGTTATTTTATTTTTTCTCATTAAAATATGTTAAAAATAAAAAGATAGAGATATATAGCTACTTTCTCTTAGTTCATTGAGAGGAAAGATTTGTACTAATTTTTATTACTTTTAATGAGAAATAAGAATAAAATAGTTTCAAAACACATTAGTAGGACAGGCACAATAATTGATACAGTGCATATTGTTGTCTTTGTAGTAGTTGTTCAGAGTATATGAAGCAGGCATGATAACTCATGTAAATACTATTAGTACAAAAATTGTTTTAGACAAGATATCATGTCTGCATCTTGTCCTCAGAATAACTACTATGAAGACAACAATATGCAATGTGTTGTTTGTTGTAACTGGCCTACTAACCTGTTTTGGAACTGTTTCATTGCTATTTTATCTTTTTTGTCATTAAAATGAATTTTAAAATGAATTAAAAAATAATAACAAATATTCATTGGTATAGATATACCATATTTTTTATCCATTCAACAGCTCATAGACACTGCAATTATTTCCATCTTCTGGCTGTGTGCCTAATACTTAGATTAAAATCCGAATGTCTTTTGTAAAATGCCAACAAACCTTTATCCTTATTACTGCTTAATTATCCTCCATCGCCTTTCATCAGCCTTGCTCACTGGCCTTCAGTCTCATTGGCTTACTTTCTGTTTCTCAAATGTTCCAAAGCATGTTCCCACCTCAAGAGCTTTACATTTGCTCTTTTGCTCTGTCCAGAATGTTCTTCCTCAAATTCCACTAGATCTGGTTCAATTTTATGACTCAGGTATGGGCCTCAATATTTTCTCTCCAGAGAAGATCTTCACAAAGCACCCTAGCTATAATGCTGGGGACAAACCTTCTAGAAATTCAGGGGCTTCCGTGATCCTCCTCTGTTTGGAGAATAGTATTGCTTTCTTCATTTTTTTTCAAATAAAAACATGAGAAAATACTGGCCTCATGAGGTAGGATGGAGTCTGTCCAGATGCACGTCAAGGCTGATATGATGCCACCAGGACTGTTTTTTCTCTTGAACACTCTGCCATTGACAAATTCCACACAATGAGACCCAGTTTGGTTTTCCTGTCTCTATTCCCTCTGCAGGCCCCTTCTTAGATCAGGAAGTGAGCCACAGACTTCCTTTGGAAGCAGGATGATCCTAGTGGACTCAGTCTTTATCTCCTCTTAAGATAGCCTTGAGGGAGCCTTGAGGTTGACAGCTGGTAAAACAAGTTCAGCAATGAAATGCATGGTGAACTGCAAGGAAACTTTTTGGCATGTGACCTGAAAGAGTTCTCTTCATTCCAAGGAAAGCTACCTATGTGTCCAAAAGGCATTTCCACAGGCTCAAACTAAATTGAAGTTGAAATGATATGGGGCTGGGAATCATTTCTCTGTGCTTATTCATCTTCCTCTCCATCAGGGTTAAGTTCAATTTTGGGAAGACATTCTGTGGTGAGCAGCCACTGCTAGCTGTTGTTCTGTCCCACAGCTATGATTGAATTTGATGGAAGATTCTAGACCCTCTCTGTCTGAGCCATGCACAGTGGTTCACATGCTTTTCCTCAGATTGGAACTGTCTCTTGTACACATATTCACTACCATTTTTCTCGGACCTTGGACAAATCACTTACCCTCTGTATATTTCAGTTTCTCCATGTGGAACACAGGAGGCTGAATTACATAGTCACCAAGAGGCCTGCCAATCCTCCAGGCCATTGGATCCAGCATTTTCTGGGGCCAGGGCCGGTTTGAATACCTCTGATAGGGAAAGTCCTTATTAGGCACTTTGGGACAGGCAGGTTGTCTCCTGGCCCTCAGTGTCAGTGCTCAGTATCTGGCATTACTCACGGGGTGGGTACAATTGTCCAAGTTGCCTTAGTGCTTGCTTGATTTCTTGTCAGAACAAGTATGCTATTTATTCTGGGAAGGTAAATAGACAAGAAGAGGAGAACACTGATCCCTTCTTGAGTTAGAGATTCTAGTTCTTCTCAAAGGAAGAAATGCATCTGCATTGAAATTAGACCCTGAAGGATGCTGCCAAGTGTGGTGACTGCCTAATGTGAGGGTCAGTCACATGAGGAGGTGATCACCTACTCGGTGTGCACTGCAGCGCAGTGAGGGAGCCACCCCTGGACAATGGCATCTCCTACAGTGCTATCAACCATGCCCTTAAGGCTCCTATGCCAAATGTGCTTGTGTCAGGATTAGCAGATGTCATTTATAAGTTACAAACCAAAGCTCGAGGTTGTGCACTGCCTACTGATGAAGGTTCTTTGGCCAGCACAGTTTTACAGAAATTCACTGCTTTCTCTCTCTCTCTGGTGTGTAAAATAAAAAATTGCAATGTCCTTCCCAATGATCCCTACCATTCCAATCATTTTCCAGAAGGGGAACCCGAAGCTCAGAAATCAGAAGAGATGTGTCCAAGGTAACACAACTAAACAGGCAGTAAGAGAGTAAGGTTTAAGACACACGTGTTAAACACCAATGATAGAATGTCTGATTCTACACTCCTTATGCAGAGCAACATTGTGTGCTTGAAACATTTTTCATTTTTGTCTGATTTCACTAAAGTGAGAACCCTTGAGCCATTTTGTCTGTCACTGTTATAATCCCTGACACACTTTGCTTTATGTAACACCACAAGTTTTTGCACACTACCTCGCAATCATTCACAAAGATAGCCCATTTCTAACCAGTAGTGCATTATAAACACACTAAGATTCAAGAGGATGATATCAAAGTGTTACCACATTGGTTTTTGTCCCCCATCCCATAAATGCCTGTTTCTAAACTGCATGATTCACACCAGTAATTGCAGCACTCCAGGAGGCTGAGACAAGAGGAGTACAAATTTGAGGCCATCCTCGGCTGCATGTTGAGTTCAAGGGTAGCCTGTGAAGCTTCGTGAAACACTGAGTCAAAGAAACGAAAACAAAAATTCCAGGTGTGCCGATAGCCCCAGTGTTCTTTCACTGCAATACGTCCCATTTCTGTCCTGCATGCTTTCCAACTTGTCTGAGACTGTAAGTGAAGGCCAGGCATGGTGAGTGTCTCCTTCCAAAGCCTCCTTAATTTTCTTTTGGGAGCATGTTTGAATTCTCCAAAGATTTTAACGTACAGAAGACACAAGACCTTTTTTCTTGCTAGTAATGCCAATGGCAAACATGGATGCATCATTATGTTAATAGTTTAACTCTCACCAGGAATAAAATGGAAAGGAAATAAAGTGAATCAAAGATGAAGCACTGGCTCCCACTGTACTTAAAGTTATGCAACTTTCCTATTATACTGAGATTCCTAGAAAGAAAGGATAGTATCTACAACAGTAAGGGCATTGATAGTTTGATATCTATGGAGAGAACAAATAGGTGAGTGATGTATCCCCTCCTTTCTTTGTGAGGGCTGGTTGCAAGGAAATTCACCTTTGTAAATGAACTCAGAAAACACACCCCAAGATAGAGTACAGTTACCTTCAGGAGTTCTTTTTGTCCTTTGTGAAGTCTGCATATGGAAATAGTCTTTTGCTTTGCCTTTTAAGTCTGACTAAGCCACCACTTGCTTTCTGAGTAACTTCAGAGTACCAATTTTATTTGATTTCATTTCTGGTTGCCCAGAGACACTCAGATGGAGGTGCCAAGCAGTTGGGAAACCCTAAAGCTAGGCCTGTTAATCCTATAGATCCTCAAGTTCTTGTATCAGAACAGATCCCTTTTTGGCCCAGACCAGTCCATTTGAGTTTTCTATGTCCAACTCTATTGGTTTCCTATTGTTTCTGTACTAATTTATAGTCAACTTAGTTTGCTGTGATGTAAATGCATTACAATACAAATCTGCTACCTTACATTTGTACAGGTCGGAATTCCAAAATGAGCCTGAAGTGCATAAAATCAAAGTGCTGGAGGTACTGTGTCCTTCAGCAGAAATGGAATTTGGAAGTTTCCAGTTTTTAGAGGCTGCCCGAATGCCTTGGCTAGCAGCACTACTCGTCTATTTTCATAGGGAGTAATGCATTATTATGACTTTTTCACATTGCATCACTGCAGTTTTTGCTTTTGTCATTGTACCTCCTTCTGTGACTTTCTCTAAAGGGCTCTTACAAATGATGGTTCTGGGACATAGCTCAGCAGCACAGCACCTGCCTGGCAAGCTGAAGGTAGTAAATATCATTTCAGGAACAAAAGAAAGAAAACAATAAACAAACAAATGATTACACTGGCCCACCCTACCAATAGCAAGTAATGTTCCAACCTTAAAATCATAATTGAATCCCACCTGGGAAGTATTTTTTGTAATATAAAAGTCACAAAGAGCAGTGAAGCATTAGCAAATTTACATAAGCTATAGGTCGCATGCCTACTACAGCAACTCAGTATCACTTGATTTCTAGAGCCTATCTTGATTTAACCAGTACTGTGTAATATCTACACATGTTTTCTTTTGTGTTTTTTAAGATGTGAGATGGGGTCTTGTTACGTTTTCCAAGCTGGCCCTGCACTCCTGAGCTTCATGCCTCAGGCTTCTCAGCACCTGGATTACAGGCATGTGGCACCATGCCAAGGTCTTTTTTAAAATGTTATTGCATTGCAGTGGCAAACAGAAGCACTGAAACAACCCCCAGAATTTGCATGCAGATTTATTTTATCCTAACGAGTACTGACGAGATCATTCCCAGAATATCAAGTCCTAATCTCTAGTAGTCTAGAGTTTATATGGGATAAGCAAACAGGAAGTACAGAGGCAGAATGACTGTCAGTTGGGGATTTGTTTACACAATGTGCTTCACAGTGATCTTCTGTGTATCACAGTCATCAGCCATTCATTTCTAAGAGATAGGAGCAACCAAAACTGGAACAGGAAGTATGATGTGGACAACTAACATAGTGAAGGTTACTGGATGGGGTTGGGATCATTTTCTGCTACAGTATAAGAATGAGTACCAAGGCTGGCCTGATAGCTCAGCAGACTAAAACACCTCCTTAGGCAGAGTGCAGTGGCTGGGGTTTGATCCCCAGGTGTGCCGTGCCTGCCACTCTCCCAGAGCACACTGAGACATCGATTGAGACTGGGCATGGTGGCACTTGCCTGTAATCTCAGCAGTTGGGAGGCTGAAAACAGGAGAATCAATATGAATCCAATTTACACAGTGAGACCCTGTAGTCCCTATAGACTGTGTGCTAAATACATAAAAAAGTGAGCACCGCCCTGTTTATCATTCAGTGTACTTTAATTAGCCAATCTCTAAATTTATTTATTCATTCCTTTATTCAAGTGGGAGTTATTTCTTTCTATGGCTACTTGGTGTTGGTTAGTATTCTGGTTTCTGGGGAAAGAATAGATCCCTTGCCTTAGATGAGCTCATTTTCAGTCAAGAAGACAAATTCATAAACAGTGAAATACAAGATGTTTAAATGGTACAGACTGAAATACATGCAGTATCTAGGTGGGTTCAATGGAAGGCACAGTTAGTTTCATCCAAGAAATAGTCTTATGCACAAAGTACTCTGAGAGCTCAAGAGAAAGGAATTTCCAAATGAAGTAAAAATGAACTCACATTGATTTTCTTTTTCCCCTAGATCATGTATGACGTCATGGATTGTGTCTCATTTCTTTTCTGTGTGTCCCTTGAGATTTTGCACAGGAAGACACTGAATAAAAAACAGTGAGTCAGTGTACCCTGAAGGTGAAAGCAGTCTTTCTGATCATGAGAGAGTAAATAGCAACCGTTTTGACCTTTTTCTAGGTAGCTGTGAAAGTAGACAAAATATATGAAAGAACACTTGTCAAATACTAGGCAAAAAGAAGTGGGAGACTATGGTCCCCTACAGTTAGAAGATAAGCAAAATAGGCCCCATGATTGCCTCTGACTTCTAAAGGTGATGAGGGGATCCTTTCCCATCACTGGCATAGAGAGGACAAAGCCAAGCAAAGCATGCTACTATTGCTCACATGGGAAGACAAAGATTCGAGCTCACTGAGGCTGAGATAGCTGGAATTTTAGAGCAGATCACCAAAGAAGAGGAAGCCACAGACAAGAAAAGTCCCAGAAAACAGCATGTGGTCCCCATAACAATTTTGATATATTAACCTATTTGTACATAGAGTAAAATCCCATATGACCCGCATAGGTCAACTACTAGGGACTTGTAGTCTGGATCATTTCAAGAACTGATGCTGATCAAAGGACATTTGAATTCTGATCATTGAAATCAGAGATGCTGCACGGAATAATGACAACATTCAGTTAAGGTCAGACAACTCATCCATAGTGACCTATATTTTATCTCTAGACTCAAGGTTATGCTAAACCCACCAGAATGAAACATAAAACTAAGACTAAAAGGGATCAAGGTGATCCAAAAGTATCTTAGCTTTCTGTCAGAAAAACTCCAACTTCTCCACAGGAGCACCACAGAAATGAGACCCCAACAATTTTAATGGTATCTAGCACTTCAAACAAAGTTGCCAACATGAAAAAAAAAAAAAAAAAAAAAAAAAAAAAAAAAAAAAAAAAAAAAAAAAAAAAAAAAAAAAAAAAAAAAAAAAAAAAAAAAAAAGAAATGTGTGATAGAAAACCCCCAAAAAATCAGTCCATACAGACTCAGAAGTAACTTGATTATAGAACAAGACAAGGAACTTTAGAAAGCTATTACAAATATATTTAAGTACTTAAAGGAAAACATGTAGAAAGAAAAGGAAAATAAGGGAAAAGTATGAAACAGAGTGATATCAGCAGAATAGGGACCCCTGGATCCTCTATCCCCTCACAAACACATCAGTTCAGTAGTAATTTCTACACAGATTCTCATTCTGAGACATCTAGAAATTAAATGAAAGACTCATGTGTCCCAATCAAATGCAAGACCAGGCTCCTCAAAGTAGGCAGACACAGGACACACTTTGCCTTACACAGCAATACGTGAGCAGGAAGGGGAAGGAAGACCTGGCTCACATATTCTTACTTGAGTCAGTGCCTTCTCCAAAGGATCATCTTCCTCTTAGCCAGTCAGGAAGCTTTGCTGGGTCCAGCATGACTTAGCCACCTGTGGGAGAAGAGTGCTGACAGTTTCAAATACTAGATGTCATTCTTCAATGTAGAGTGAGCACTGGAAAAATTCCCAGATGTCTGTTTCTCCAAGGGAAAGCAGAGTTTAGTTCTGTATTTGCACTCAACAATACAGCTTCCAGGGCTTCCCAAATAATAGGCATGTGTCTTGCCAGTCTAGGAGTTCTAAAGGGTCTGATGCAGTCTAGCAACCCATGGAAGAGCAGAGAGAGCATCTTGAGCTATACCTGCCAGAGCTCCATATACAAGAATAGTTCTTTTGCAAATAGAACCACAAAAGACCCATTAAATAGTGAAAGCAATCTTGAAAAGGAAAAGTAAAGCTGGCGTACTACATTTCCAAATTCCAATATATATTATAAGTCTTTAGTAATGAAAATTGTATGACATTAACAAAAGAACAGACAGACAGACTAATGGAACAGAATACAAAGTTTGAAAAGTAAGACACATGTATATGGTGCCCTAGTGTTTTTTTTTTTTTTTTTCCCTAGTGTTTTAACTAGAGTACCAAGAACAGTGAGAAGAAATCGTAGTCTCTTGAATGAATGGTATTGGGATAACTGGATAGCCCAGGCAAAACAATTGAAATGAGAGCTTACATTAAAGCATACACATAAAACAATTGACAGTAGCTTAACATAAGACCTCAAATTATAATTATTTTCTCCTAGAAGAAAACATATGAGAAAATGTTCATGACAATGGTCTTCTTAATGATTTCATGGGTACAACTATGGAAGCTCAGATTATCAAAATAAAGCTAGGCAAACGACATTACAGCCAAGCACAAAATTCCACCAACAGACTGAAGACAATGTAGAGCCCAGCATGATGACATGCACCTAATCTCAGAAAGTTAAAAGATTGCAGCAGGAGTAACATAAATTCAAGTTCACACATCTCCATATAAAATAGGATATTGGGGTTCAATATGTAGCACACTGTCTCTCCAACACAGGCTTTCTATCTAGATAATAGAAAGAATTACAAAAAAATCAGGTCCTCCAAATTCAAAGATCCAATCCAAAAATGGGCATCTGAGATGAATATAAACTTTTCGGAGGAAAAAATAGAAATGGCAAGTAAATATATGAAAAAACGGCCAATATCATTGGTCATTTGACAAACATAAATGAAAACAAACCTGAGATTCCATCTCACCCCAGAAAGAATGGCTAACATCAAGAAGTCAGCTGATAACAAATGCTGGTGAGGCTGTGGAGAAAAAGGAGCCCTTCTGCACCTTTGGTGGGAGTGCAAACGGGTACAACCATTATGAAAATCAGTGTGAAGTTTCCTTTAAAGCTAGGATTGGAGATCCCATTCATGCCAGCCAGCAAACTCCTGGATATTTTCCAGACCATACCACAGTGCTAGATGTACACCTATGTTTATAGCAGCACTATTTGCCATAGCTTAATCTGAGAAATAACCTAGATGCCCATCAACTGAAGAATGGATAAAGAAGATGTGGTATTTTTACACAATAGAGTATTGTTCAGCTATAAAAATAGAATAAAGGGCCAGGGAGATAGCTCAGTGAAACAAGTGCTTGCCTGGCAAGTACAAGGTCCTGAGTTCGATCCCTGGTACCACCAAATAAAAATGAAAAAACAGGATAAACTTGAATCTTTTGTTAGTAAATGGATGCAACAAGAGAACAAACTCTTAACTGAAATGAATCAGACCCACATGTGCAAATACTGTATTTTTTCCTTGGTGCGAGAACCTAAAAAAGAAGAGTAGAATCTGAAGGGTACAATAGATACTGGGGAAAGGAAGTGAACTTACTCAAAAGCAAAGAGTTATTGAATTGAGGAGAAGGGCAGGAGAGGGAAGGAGGGAGGTAGGGAGATGTATCTATGTATGTAAGCAAGATGGTTTAGATGATTGTACTGTACGTTTCTGCTGGTCTATAGAAAGAAGCACTTAATGCTTTAATTTGTTTCATCTCCTTTCTTCAATTGTTTGCACTTAAAATATTAAATTTATATTTATATTTAATATAAATTTACATTAAACATATATTATAATAAATATAAATAAATTATAATAAATTTATATTAAATATTCTGACTTAAAATTAGGCAAAGGACATGCATATATGCATTTCTGAAGAAAGTATACAAACAACCAATACGTACATGAAAAATACTCAGCATCATTAATCATTCAGGAAATGTCAATTAAAACCATAAATGAGATATCATTGCATAACTATTAGGACAACAAGTGTCAAAAAAGTCGAAGATAATAAATATTGGAAAGAATGTGTAACAATTAGAATCTTATATACTGTTAATACGAATGAAAAAATGGTTCTGATTTTATGCAAAATGGCATAGCAGTTACTCAAAATATTAAATGCCACTATGTGATGGATTGTCAGCTAGCAGTCAACTTGTTACATCCAGATGAATGAAACTAGCATGGTGCTGGGTGTAGGAGGCCCAACTAATGATTACTGCCAGCAGCATAAGAAGCAGAACTAGAGAGGTTGTTGGGGCTGGAAAGGAAACTATCTGGAGAAGCTGTTGGGGAGCTTTTGGAAGCTGCTGGTTGTCTTCGTCTAGTCTGCAGAAGGACATTGTTATGCTGGGCTTCCTGGTAAGCTTGCTCGTTCTCATCAGATGAGTAACTCAGGACCTCCTTGTTGCTAAGGATCACTGCAGTTCACTTCAGGGTAGCTCTGATCCTCATCCTGTGCATCACTTGCTGCCTCTGGAGGGAAAAATGATGCACTGTTCAGTCTCAAGATGTTTGTGTTGGTTTCCTGATGGGAACTCAGATACTTTCATCACTGGAAGAGATCTGGACTTCACTGTTGCTGAGGATGGCTTGACACCTTTGGGTAAACCTGTTTCTTAACTTGAGCATACCTTCCTGGCTCCAGTACATATCGCTTAACCTGCTAACACAGACCCTTCATCCTGCTGGCATAGACATTCTAGCTTCTGCCACTGAGTTTTGGGCCTTCCCAGCACAGCTATGTGAAGTGGACCTGCATGAGACATTGTTGTGGCCTCTAAGCCTCCAGTTGGACTTTTGGGAGGAATTGTTATCAGCTCTAGGTTTTCAGCTGGACTCGTGTAAGATATTAAAATCCAGGCCCTGAGCTGGATTCTTTGGTCTTTACCATATGGACAGATTTCCTACACTCTTGTTTATAATCCTTTGGGTGATTCAATACAAAATAAATCTTATAAATAATAATATTATAAAATGCATCCTGTATTGTATTTTTTCACTTTGCAAAAAACGCCAGCTATGATACACAACTACTATATAACACATCAGCCTCATTTCTGGGTACTTACCCACATGAATTGAAGTCATAATTGCAAAGACATGTTGGCATTATTGTATTTATTCCAGCATTATTCACAATTGGTAGACAGGTAGAAACAATCTGTATGTCCGTAGAAAGTGGACTGAAGAAAATGTGACACATATATGTATAATACATACACAAACAATTAAACGTTACTTATCCTTAATAAAAAAGGTGTTGTACAATATAGAACTATTATCTGGATGCTATTACTCCAAGCAAAATAAGCCATTCACAAAAGGATAGATAATGCATTATTTGACTTACATCAGGTATCAAAAGATAGCGAAATTCCTAGATTCAAAAGTAAACTACTGCTTTCCAATGGTTATGCATAGTGAGAAGTGGGGAGTGAGTAATCAAGGGACATGTAGTTTGTAAAGCAACATACACAAGCTTTATAGACCTTTCTGCAACATTGTACCCACTGTCAATAATAAAGCAGTAAACATCCTGTTAAGTGTTCTTATCACAATATAATAAAATGAATTTTAAAGATGGACAGATCTAAAAATAATACAAACTAATAAATGTCTTCAGCTTATGTACATGCTATTTAATTCCAGCTACATACCTAACCTCTGACCAGTTTTCAAGGTGAATGTTGGTTACATTAACTACCAAAAGAGTATTTTGCTTGTGTTGGTGATTGTAAAGGAACTTGCTAAATGCTCCAAGTTTATTGACTAATATATAGATTCTTATAAGTACCGTATTTAAGGTTTGAAAATATTAAATTATCAAGTTTCATCCCATATTAAATGATGAGAATATTCTATAGGATCAACTGATAACAACAATTTCAATGTTAAATAATGGAAAATGCAGAGGAAAAAAATTCACTAAATGGATTTAACATCAAACTCAATGCCATGAAAGTAAAGATCGGTGTACCTAAAAGTGACAGTAGCTAAGAATAAGGTACAGTGTGTTCATCTAAGGGCACCTTACAGTGGTGATGAAAGTATTCTTTAAATTCTCGTTCAGTCCACCTCATTGTCCAGCTCACTGTCTAAATCAATCGAAGCTCCTACTTTCTCAAGTTCAAGGAGCCATTTTTAATCTCTGAATGAATGTTAACTGTATTGTAAATGTTATGTTGAGGTGATTTTCAAAGCAGTGTGCTGCCTTTCTACTCATTCAGAAATTATTCAAGAATGCATAAAGTTGGAGGCACAGTGCTAGACACTACCAGGAAGAAAATAACAGTTCCTGTCTCATGGGAGATAAAGAAAGTATAGATTGGTTAAAATAAACTGGTAGGGATGCACACATATAATTCCAGCTCTGTAGCAAGCTGAGGCTTGAGGATTACAGGATCAAGTCCAATTGGTCAACTTCATGGTTTAACCAGACCTTGTCTCAAAATACAAAATAAATAGCACCTGGGAATGCTCAGTGCGCAAACCATAGATTCAGTATCCATCACCGAATAAAAGATGAATAAAATACAGAGCAGCCAACTTCACTTGACATATATTCACTGAACTCAGACTCTGTGACAGTCATAGTTAATTGTTGAAAAAAGAAATAGTCCCTTTCTTCAGTTTGCTTAGAGCCTACATTTGCTATGTACGCAAGGTGTAGTCACACTATGTGATGAATGCTCCAATTTAATAAAAATTATCACAGTAACACACATTGCCATTAATCCTCCATTGCTGTTAATCCTGCATTGCTTTCACATAATTATCTAATTATTCCCTCCACTTTCTGAAGCAGTTCTGGAACTCCTCCTTTGTAAGTATCTTTATAAGGTGTAATCAAAAAATGCAGTGAATGCCGCTGCTGAGCTCCACACAAAGAAAAGCAAGCTGGGACAAATGATGTTTCACAAAAAACACTGAGGATTCAGTCCAGTGTGAGAATCCTGCATTGAAATCCCACTACTATTAAAAGTAATGTCTAGAGGACTGACCAAATAGCTCAGCGGATTAAAGAACCTGCAAGCAGGTGCAAGTGCCAGGGGTTTGATTCCATGCTGGCCCCATCTCCAGGGCATGCTGAGATGACAATTGAGACTAGGCATGGTGGAGCACACCTGTAATCCCACCTCTTGGGAGGCTGTAAACAGGCAGATCACTATGAGTCTGATCTAGTAGTGAGACCCTGAGCACCCTGTAGATGCTTCCCTAAAATCAAACCAAAAAGTAATGTAGAGATGTGTTGTTTGGTGTCCAGTCATTAAAAAGACAGAGAAGATTCTAAAAACAAGAGTCTAGTGTAGGAACTAAGGTAGAATGTGAAGATGGTACATGCATGGGTGCATTTCTCATGGGAATGAAATGTCAAGCTGCAAGGGCCTTTATTTGCATATGCTATACTTTTCTGAAATCCTAATGCAGATTACATGGT
Organism: Myocastor coypus; assembly: GCA_004027025.1. NCBI lineage: Eukaryota > Metazoa > Chordata > Mammalia > Rodentia > Myocastoridae > Myocastor > Myocastor coypus. The sequence continues at coordinate 20,252 of PVJA010008188.1, forward strand.
TTTTGTAAAGTTTGCCACATAAAATAGCTTAACTTGAATAAGTTAAGACTATAGATTTTATTATACATCTTGGTCCTGTGTACAATAAGCTTAATTTTTAATGTATTTTATGTGTGTGTGTGCACGCACGGCCTTACTATGTAGCGCCAACTCGTAGTCATCATCCTGTTTTCTGCCTCCCTAGGGCTGGGATTACAGGTGTGCACCACCAATCCTGGACTTCATCGCCCACTCAGTGGGCCCAGGCGTGGCACTAGGGTGGTATGTGGGGCCCCGGACTTGCCTAAGCAGGTGCTTAGTCCACTGGTCTATATCGCCAGCCCAAACTTTATTTTTAGAGAGAGTATAATTTCTAATTTCAACTTCATCTTCTATCATAATTCTTCACAGTTTTAGATGGGGTTAGAGTAGTTACAGGAAATTTTAGGATTTTTCTGCCCTCTTGGGCAAAGTAGCAATTTTAAAACTATGCCCATTTTTAGGAAAAGAAGGAAATTAGGGAAATTCAGGAGACAGGCCAAATTTTGGACTATTATGACATGATTCTTTTGGGAAGAGGTACCAAAGATGATTCTGAAGAAGTTGTAAGGACCTACAGTCAAGTGATACATGAGCTTGCTGATCTGAAAGGACAAGTCTAGTGGTCATGAAGCAAAAAACTCAGGGGATGACATAACTTGTATAATGATAGAAGGTTTCTTCTTTTTTTCTCTGTTTATTTTTCTTTCTTTCTTTCTTTCTTTCTTTCTTTCTTTCTTTCTTTCTTTCTCTCTCTCTCTCTTTCTTTCTTTTTTGTGGAACCAGGAGTCAAATTCAGGACCTTGCACTTGCCAGGCAGGCAATTGTGCCCCTGAGCTATCTCTCTGGCTCCTTTTTTGTTGTTGTTGTTCAGTTTTTTGTTTTGTCTTGTTTTTGTTTTTGTTTGGGCAGAACTGGGGATTGAACTCAGTCCCTTATGCTTGCCAGGCAAGCACTTATTCTACTGAGCTATCTCCTCAGTCCTAAAAGTCTCTGGTCTGTGTGTGTGTCCCAGATGCATTTCATTGGTGCAGAGAGTATGCAACTACATGAACTATCTGGAACACATTGAAGAGGAAGTATTAAATAAAAAGTTCAAATGTTGGAAGAATTTTCTTGAAGATGAGCTTCTGCTTCCTGTTGAGTATTAGGGGTCAGATTTAGTTTCCAATCTGAAACAGGAGCATTTAGGTAAAACCATGTGAAGCAATACTTGCCATCTTTGGCTATCTGGCAATGAAGGATAGTGCTTGCTGGGAGACAGGAAATATGTCATGATCTACTGCCTTGGGCAACCTTCCAGGACAGGCTGCCTGAGTTGAAGAGATGCAGCTGATAATTTGGGGAGACTACAGAGGCAGGACTTCGCAGAAGTGAGAGAAGAGAGTGCTGTGTGTAGACAGTACTCAAAAGGGTTCCTGTAAGTATTAAGCCAAGACTGATCATGTATGTGAGGAAACTATCTGATTCTGCAGTAAACATCAAACATAAGGATCAGAAGCAACTTCACTGGCCCGTAAGTGAAACCAGGAATAGTTCCTGTCCCCAACAATCCAAATTAGAAGATCTCAGTATTTCTCTACATTGTGTGTAGAATATTCTAGAAAGTCTTGGCTCATTTGTGCACAATAATTAGCCACAGAGTGAATACTCTTTCAGATCTGCCCATATTTTATAAAGCTAGAACTCGAAACGATCATACCATTTCCAAGGTAATTTAACTGCACTCCAGAATAAAACTCAGTAGTATTTACCAGGAATAAAAAGAAAATCTGGCTCGCAATGTTAAGCATCCAATGAAAGATGACCAGACATGCAAAAAAGCAGGAAAACATGACATATACTAAAGAGAAAGTATCAGAACTGACAGAAAGATAAAATAGTTACTGTAACTGTATTTGTATATTCAGAAAGTTAGAGACAAGAAAGATATCAACAAAGCTTAGCTTAAGCTTCTAGAGATGAAAACTATGTTAAGATGAAGAATAGGCTGCATGGGATTAATGTTAGGGTATGCACTGTAGAAACAATTAGTGAATGTGAAGATACAAATAAGAAACAGAGAAGGCAAAACACAGAAGGAACGCCGTTAAATGTCTAATGTATTAGTGAGCTTGGGAAAATAAGTGGGCTAATACACATGCAATGAAATCCTTCCAGGTGGTGGGGGAGGTAAATTATTTGAAGAAATAATGGCTGAAATTTTTTCCAAATTTGATGAGAAACATAAACCCACATGTTAAAGAATTTTGATTAATCCTAGGCACAAGAGTTATGAAGAAAACCAGAAGCAGGCACATCATAACCAAAGAGCACAGAAACAGTTTGAAAAAGAAACTGTTAAAAGAAGAGATAAGAGATGCATTATGTACAGGGGAACAAATATATGGGTGATAGAATATTAACAATTATGGAAATAAAACACAGGTATGAAATAAATTCAACAAACATTTGGTGAGCCTTTATGTCAGTGAATTCCTAGGGTCCAATTCTGCTGCATATGTCAAGAAATCTCTGCAAAAACAAAAGACTGATTTTTGCATCTGGCCACTCTAACTACCAAACAACACACACAGGATTGAGCTGGAGCAGATTTGAAGGCACAAAGAAGTCACCTGAATAAGTGGCCCAAATGTCCACGGTCCCATCTCCTGCTACACTGCTTGCTCTTGCTCAGCCTGCACATTCAGTCTAACAAGGAGTTGTTTACCTTCAGTTCGCAGAGGAAGAAAAGACTTGTTCCGTATCTATAGAAAGTTCTAGATGTTGTTCAGGTCCCACTCTAAGGTGGACAGCAGCAGCACAATAGCTCCACTCTGGGGCATCTGTGCAGGACAGTGGTGGAAGGAAATTCTCCCAGTGGACAGAAGGTTCAGTAGTGTGCCTTGTTGTTTACTTTGGTTGGAAGGAGAAATAGCCACATATATGATTAAATTCTGATTCATAGACTATGGAAAATGGTTTCACTGGACACATAGGGACTTGAAAGGAATATGATTAAAAATGTGGTAAGTAAGAAGAAAATATTGTCAAGAGTACTAGATTTCTCCAAATAGGCAAAAAATAAAACTATATGTTGTTGGAATACAAACACACACACACACACACACACACACACACACACACACACACACACACAAAGAAAAATGACCCAGCAGCAAAGGCTTTTAGTAATCAAGTAGACAGGATGACCCATTGTGCAGATAGCAGTCAACATCTTTCTCCATGGGCTCATGAATAAATAAGCTAAGTGGAGAAGTGGTCTAAAGGGACCACATGAAAATCACCCAAAGTGAGCATGGAGGTAAGAATGAAGCTTATGCATGGGCTCTGGAACATGAACTTGCACTCACCAAGGCTGACGTGGCTACAGCCGCTGTGCAATGTGTCCCATGCCATCAGCAGAGACTGACTAGAATTCCTGAATATGGAACCATTCCCTTACAGTATCAGCCAGCTTCGTGGGAGGCTGACTTCACTGGATTGCCTCCATGACCGCACCATTGGGTAGTGTTAAAACCTTTTAGACCTACTCTGGATAATGATTTGCCTGTCTGGCACACAAAGCTTCTACAAAAATTACAATTCATAGACTTATGTGATGATTTATCCACCATCAGAGCCTTCCAGGGATGACTGCTTTTGCTCAAGGAACTTACGTCACAGCCAAGGACGTGCATCCTTGGACCCTCTCACAGAATGCACTGTGAGTAACTGTGTTACCCACTATTCTCAAGCAGCTAGCTTTATAGAATGGCTGAATATCCTTTTGGTGACTCAATTCCAGGCCTAGGTAAGTGGAAATAATTTTTAGTTCTTGGGGAAAATTCTCCAGAATTTAGGGCATGCTCTGAATCAGAATCCAATATATGGCTCTGTTTCTCCCGTAATCAGGAGACTCACTGGTCTTGGAATCAACAGTGTGGAATGGAAGCAGTAGCGCTCATAATTACTCCAAGTGAGACAGTAGAAACATTTTTCCCATGACCTTTTCTTTTGCTTGACTAAGAATCTTAGTTTCAAAAAGAAAGAATGCTTCCTGTAGGAAGTAAAATGATGATTTCATAAATGTGAAGTTAATTCCACTCTCTGGCCATTTTGAGTTTCTCATGGCTCTGAATTAACAGGCAAAAGAAAAAAAATGGAGGTACTGGACTGGCTTATAGCGTTGCTCCTGATAACCAAGAGGAAATGGAACCACTCCTCCAAAATAGAGATAAGAACAAGAATGTCTGGAATACAGGAAATGCCATACAGTGCTTCTTAGAACTCTCAAATCCTATGAAGTCAACAAAAAACAAGAACCCAATTCAGGCAGGACTAGAGGCAGCCCAGATTCTTAAGGAGTGAAGGTTTGGGTCTCTGCATCAGGTAAAGAGCCATTGCTAACTGAGGTTTTGCTGAAGAAAAGGTAATGCAGAATGGGCACGACAGGAAGGCAACTATAAATACCATGTATCACCATGTGACCAGGCACAGAAATGAGAATTTCATCATGAATAGTGCCTTATTGCAGAATGATCCTTCTAATAAGTAGCTCCATAATATTCAAGGTCTAGGTAAAAGACAAAATTTAGTAGTGCTGGAACTGTACTACAGAGACCCTTAAATGCGAGGCAAATTTTCTATCAAGGCTAACTAAAAAGTTTCAAGTGCTTTCAATCTTCAGATTTTTGATTGTCAGTAGGAATCTTCCAGGGCCAGCGAGATGGCTCAGTGGTCTAAAGCGCCTGCGGAGGAAACTTAAGGCAAGCGCGGCGACCGCTCCTCGATCCCTGGCACCACATGCTGCGCACCCCCACCCCAGGGCGGGCTGAGCCAGCCATAACGCAAACAAATTATGAGATTTAAGAGAAATAAATAAATAAAATCTTAAAAAAAAGAAAAGGAATCTTCCAGCCCTCTTAATTCCCTTAGAAGTATTATTTTTGTTTGGCTTACTTTTGCTAACTTACAAAATTACTTCCAAAGGAAAAGAACACCATTTATGGAGTGGCTAGAGTGTGCCAGGCTGTATCCCAAGCAAAGAGCAAGAGGCAAAGCATCATATCCTGAGGGAGGGAGACAAGCCCATAGGAGGAGGAAAGGCACATGGAAGGTGCGCAGGTGAAAGTGTCCGCTGGATCCTGGTAGAAGAATACCTTAGCCATCTGGGAGCATGAAATCAAAACTCAGGAAAGGGAAGGTGATGGCTTTATTGATTGGCCTTGAAATGTGGAAGGCTAAGCTGCTTGGGCCTTGGTGTGCTCTTGGTGATCTAAAAGGTCTCTTGGGTTGCTCCTATGTTCAGACTATTTTTAGGAGCCCTTTTGTTTGGAGGCCTCTTTCATGTCCATGGAGTCATATTTACTTCCTGCAAAAGTTTCTCTGCCTGCGCTCCCCAAGGCCCTTAGACAAAAGTAGCTGTGTGATGCTGAGACAGGGTACTCAGACTCCCTGAGAGGAAAATAGAAACGAGGAGAATGAATGGAGTTTACATTGGGAAAATAGCCAGGTCACCCTCGGGTGAGTCATTAGAGAAGAGGGGTAGTAGAAATCAGTGAGGGGCCCAGCGGGATGG
>PVJA010008188.1:25929-65517 GCA_004027025.1 Myocastor coypus
TAAAAAAAAAAAAAAAAAAAAAAGAAATCAGTGAGCTCCAGCCTAAATTGTTCAGTTGAGTTCCACCATCCCCCCTTTTGAGATGCCAAGACACATTGGCAAAGATGGGGCGATGCGAGGATAAGACTTCTGGAGAAATCACATGGAAGGAAAAGTTATCCCTGACAGTGAAGGATCTGAAGATCAAAAACTTTGGCAACTTCTTATTTAGCCTTAGTAGAAAATTCCTCAAACATTGAAGGGCTTCCACAGCTCCAGCCCACCACTGAATCTTGCCTTTTACTTCTCTTCAAGCCTCATATCACATTGAAAGCAGCCTAGCTTTCTGCCCTGAGTAATACTAATCTTTGAATGTTCCATTTCCAAGCACCCTTTCAACTCTGCCTGTCACCCTAGCCCATGGCCATTTCCTGTCATGGCTGCCCTGCATTCCCTTTGTGACTCACCTATATCAGCATTTCTTTGTACTGCCTTATCACACACGGCCCTGATGCTTCCATTGTGCATAAGGCTATCTCCCCATCTACTGCCCAGGGCCTGGAGGTCACATACCATGTCTTCTATCTCCTGTCCCCATGCCTTCCCCAGCTGTACTATAACTGTAATTAAGGAATCAAAAATGATGTCCAAGACTTTTTGTTGCGCATTACAAGCTTATCATGAACGTAACCCATAGAACTCTGCCCTGTTTTGTTGCTGTGACCTTGAACAAGATCCTCTTTTTTTGTCTTTTTTGAGACAGGGTCTCTCTGTGCAGTTGAGGCTGGCCTTGAGCTCACTTTTGTAGCCCAGGCTGGTCTCGAACTTGCACTGATCCTCCTGTCTCAGCCTCCCAAGTGCTGGGACTACAGGTGTGAGCTACCACACCCGGATCAAGATCCTCTTCTTTATATGCCTCAGTTTCCCCACATGTAAATGATGGGGCTGGACTCGTGAAAGTCTAAGAGATCCCTTTGGGCTTTGACAACACATGATTCCACAAGTCCATGCTGAAGATGAGGACAGAAAATGGACCTAGGTGACTAACCAAGTTGTACAAAGGAAAGTGATGCATTATTTGGGGTCAAATAAAACCAAAGAATAGCTGAAGAGGGAATAAAAGGCAATATATGAGAAGTTGTGCGGCTAGGAACGAGAGTGACAACAGAGGTGGGGAAAATGCAAACTTGGAGAACAGGCTTTGCCGTCCTGAGAGCTTTACAAACAAAAAATTTTCTGCTTTAGTAGACAAAGGGGTCCAGTTAGGTCCAGCGATTTTTGTTAACAACTGATTCCAACAGCCCAAAGCAAAATACTGAACTCTGCTGCAGCACTGAAAGATTCCACAATGCCTAGGTCTGGTTAGCAAAGTTCCTAGACACTGACATCTAGTGGCCACTTACGGATACATCGATGCAATGTCATTCTCAAAGGCAGTGGCCCGCTTTTGGCCCCTTCAGCCATTACTCAAGCTGGAAACTTTTTAAATTTTATTTTATTCCATTTTATTTTATTTTATTTAGTGCAGAGTCTACAGGGACTACAGGATATCACTACACAGATTGGATTTGTAGTGATTCTCCTGTTTTCAGTTTCCCCAATACTGGGATTACAGGTGTGTGCCACCATGCCCAGCCTCAGTCGCCAACTCAGTGCACCCTGGCGGCCTAGCTGCCATAGTAGGCTGGGGATTGAACCTCCAACCCCTGAATCTGCCTAAGTAGGTGCTTTAATCCGCTGAGCTATCTGGCCTGCCCAAGCTAGAACTCTTTTATTGTTTTCTCTTCCCCTCTAACTAGAGCTTTGTCCTATTAATTCATACTGTCCTTTTACTTTTAATTTCTATCATCACTAAAAGCAGTGACCACACTAGCCAGTGAACTTTTCATCCTAAAACCTATCCTCCCACTTTGTTCCTCATTTCACTGTCTGCTGCTTGAAGCCTCTTAGTAATCTGACAAGATTAACCAGATTCATTTCATGCTAAGCTTACTTCAACTTTATGGCACTGTTTTTCAGACTTCCTCCAAAGCAATGTCCCTTTTTAAATTACAATATATTCACAGTTATAGTTGCACTGTACCTCTTTCTAGGGTACAAAGATATGTCACAATTTTTTAGTACAATGTGGGGTTACCAAACCAGGCAAACACATTTGGCAACTGAAATTCTTGCCATGTTCCATGATGAGAATATTCACCATGCACCCTTCCAGACAAACTGAAATGTAAATATTCAAGTATTAGCTATATATTTCACACCGTGAAACAGAACTCAAAGCATATCATCAGACTCCTATCTAACTAGGGCTTTGTCCCCTCTCATTAGTATCTCCTCATTACTCCTGCCCCTGCCTGTTCTACTCTGTGCTTCCATGAGTTCAATAGCTTTAGATTCTACATGTAAGGAACATCTTACAGTGTTTGTCTTTTGGCCCCTAGGCCCCAGGTAGTACAATGTTATCCAGTTCCAGCCATGTTATTTCAGATGAAAGAATTCCTTGTTTTGGCTCTATAATGTCACATTGTGTGCATTCTAACACATATCCAGTTCTTTATTCATTCCTTGCCTCCTATACTGGGGATTGAACCCAGGTCCTATGCACTGAGCTACACTGTATCCACATTGCTGTTATAGCTTGGATTTTCAGACAGTATCTTAAGTTGCCCACAATGAACTACAACTTTCTCTCCTCAGCCTTCCAGAGTGCTAGGATTACAGACCTATGCCATGGCACTCAGCTTCTACACATCAGTTGACAGACAGTAAGTTTGTTTCCCTTTCTTGGCTGTTGTGAATGAGACTGCAGTGAACAAAGGAGTGCAGATGTCTCTACAACAACCTGCCATTTCCTTTGCACACATAAAACACCTTTTCAAATTTATTTTTCTTTCATTCACTTATTCATTTGTGACACTAATGATTAAATACATGCTAGATAAGGGATTTATCACTACAATATACCCCTGGTCCATTTAAAAATGCGTCTTTTTAGACAAGATCCTGCTAAATTGCTTAGGCTGGATTTCAACATATGCTTCAGCCTCCTGAGTGCCTTGGATTACAAGACCTCACAACAATCTCCAGCCTTTTAAAATATTTTTTTGGGAAGCCTCCACCTAGTTTTCCATCAAGGATAAGCTTACTGGCATTTCCCACAACAATACAGACAGATTCCCTGTCTCTATATCTTCATTAACTCTTGGCGTTATCTTTTGGTTTTTCATAATGGCCATGCTAGCACACAGGAGGTGAGATCTTATTGGGATTTGAATTTGCATTTCCATGTTCAGTGATGTTTACCAATTTTTCATATATCTATTGGCCTTTTGAGAAACATCTATTTAGGTTCTTCCTTGTATTTTAATCAGATTATTTTTTCTTTGCATAGAGTACTTTAAATTCCACATATCTTTCAGATATTTATGCATTATCATATCTGAGGACAGTAAATATTTTCTCCTGGTGCATAGCTTGTCTCTCTACAGTGTTAGCTCCTTCGTGGTGCAGGAGCTATATTTTGCTGTGACCCCATTTATCTATGTTAGGCACAGAAGAATATTCTTTCACAAATGAAGACAAAATAAAGATATTTCAGAATAAAAAACTGAGAGAATTCTTTGTTAGCAGGATCACCTTACAAGAAATAATGAATTGTGCCTTTCAATGCAAAAGGAAATGATTTCTGACTTAAATATACAGGAAGAATTAATAAGTAACAGAAATACAAGGCTAGTGTAAAACACCTTAGAGATGTATTTTGTCTGATTTCTTTCTTAAACTTCTGCTAGAGACATAGATTTCATGAAGCGACAATAAAAACACAGTATTGTTGGATTTATAATATTTATATAGATGTAGTGTATATGACAATAAAATCACAAAGAAGTGGTGCAGCAATGAGGAAATTGAGCTCTGTTGGGGAAAACTTTCCATATGTTACTGGAATTAGATGGATATTAATCTAAAGTGGTTGCCATAAGTTAAAATACCACAAATATAATGCCAATAAAGGCCATTAAAATTATTTAAAAAGTATGGTTGAGAATAACAGAAATTAAATTAATTATTAATTAATTAATATGGTATGCTAATAATTGTGCATTTAAATATAAAAGAACCAGGTATGATGGTGTATATCTATAATCCCAGCAGACAGCACGCTGAGGCAAGAGGACCATTACAAGTTCGTGGCTAGCCTAAGCTACAAAATGAGTTCAGGGCCAGCCTGAACTGCACAATGAGACCCTGTCTCAAAAAGACAAAACACACATACACGACAGTGTGGTGTCCATTCCCTTATGTCTTGTGCAAATGGTAAGGCAGTAAACAGAATTTAGAGACCATTAAATGAATACCTGCCTCACATTCCTGCACAAAGCCCTAAAAAAAAGCCATGCATTGTAGATGGCATATGCATTTCATGCCAGGACTCTGGGAGGCTGAGGCAGGAGGATCACATATGTGAGCCCATTCTGGGCAACTTAGCATTTCATTGACATGTTGTCTCAAAATAAAAGGTATAATGAGTTAGGGCTCTAGCTTAGTGTGAAGGACCTAGGCTCGATCCCTTATATTGTCAGTAGTTACATGTACAATACACAATAACAAAAATCACATGAACAACTCAATAGAATTTTAAAACAAAAAATTAGCATTTTCTAAAGCTCGAAATCCAACAACACCCATTGAGTATTAAGTTTTCAACAAACTAAAATTGCAAAGAGCTGGGTGTGGTGGCGCATGCCTCTAACCCCAGCACTTGGGAGGCTAAGGCAGGAGGATCGGTGTGAGTTCGAGACTAGCCTGGGCTACAGAAGTGAGCGCAAGGCCAATCTGAACTTCATAGTGAGACCCTGTCTCAAAAAGACAAAAAAAAATTGCAAAGAGACTTTCTCAGGTTGATAAGACATCCATGAAAATAAAACAAAATACAGCTTAATATCAAACTGAAAGGTGGAAAAATTAAATGAATTTTAAGAGGAGAACATGTTAAGAATCTCACTTCCGTTTAAAACTACACTGGAGATTCTAGACAATGAGGTAAGTAAATCAACAAGAGAAATTAAGGGTACCCAGATTGAACAGGGAGAAGTAGAAATGTATTCACTTGTAATATTTTAGTGTACAATAATTTCCAAGAAATCTAAAAAATGGTGGAATTAATAATCTAGAAAAGTCATAGGATCAACACCTGTATACAAAATTCAATTGTATTTTTATATACTAGAAGAAATCTAAAATTAAATGATCTAAACAGCATTTATATAGCACCAAAAGCCTAGAGACATAGCTTAGTGATAGAACACTTACCTAGTATGCAAAAAGCCCTGGATTTAGTCCCCAGAGCTGCCAAAAAGCTGTATGTGCTAAATAGCAGAACAAATAGGAAAACACTTAGGATCAAATCTGATGAAAGGAGTTAAAAAGAACTACATGTTGAAAATCATAAATAATTGCCAGAAGAAAATAAACACATAAATATACAGCGACAATTTATATTCATAGGTTGAAAGTTTCAATAATGTCAACATACCAGTGAATCTAAAACAGATATAAAGTGTCAGTGAAAGTCGTACCAAAATCACAGCAGGTTTTTATATAGAAACTGACAATGTAAAATAAAAATTTACATAGAAATGCAAAGGATATAGAATAAACCAAACAATTTTGAAAAGAAAAACTATCTCATCTCAAAACAGAAATCAAGAAAGTTTAATAATGGCACAAGGACACAGAAAGTGATCAATGGGGCAGAAGTGCAGGTCCATTAATGGCCACTTAATTTTTGACAAATGTAGTAACATAAGTCAATGGAGAAAGATTAGCCTTCAAAAAAAGTTGTCTAGGACAATTGGATCTCCATATGTGAAAAGAGAATATAGAGTCTTAATGCATACCATATGTACAAAATTCAATCCAAGATGTATTACAGACCTAAATGTGAAATTTCTATATGGAAACATAGGAGAAAATCTTGTGACTTTCAGTTGAGTTATTTTCATTATTACTATTGTTAATGTATTTGGTTGCTACAGGATCTCACTATACAGCATGGACTGGTAATAATCCTTCTGTTTTCAACCTCCCCAGTGCTGGAATCACAGGTGTGCGCCACCATGCCTGAACTCTGTGCCCAGTTCAGCCTGCTCTGGGGGTGGGGCAGGCATGGCATGTGGTGCTGGGATTGAGCCATGCTCACTGCACTTGCCTAAGTTTGCCTAAGCAGGCACTTTAATCTGCAGAGCTATGTCACTGCCTCCTGTTAGAATTCTTAGAGTTTCTTTATAAAGTACTTAGCCTCAAGTTTTTTGTTATAGCAACAGGGACTAGACTAATACAGGCTCCCTAGATATTGTTGCAGGGATTATTTATGTAAGCTAAGACTGAGATGACTGTCAGCCCACCTGACTGTACATATTGGGATCATCAGGCAAATGACAGTCTCTTCTATCCTTCATGGGTTTCTAAGTACACAAGGAGCCTTGTCTTTGTAATCCAGATTCAACTCCTTGAATTTGTGTCCTGTTTGACCAGCAAGGCCAATTGGCTTACACCCAGTCTAACAATTTAATTGGTGGGATGAAATATAGAACAAAATATGACCTAGAGGAGCCGGGCGTGGTGGCTCACGCCTGTAATCCCAGCACTTGGGAGGCTGAGGCAGGAGGATCAGTGTGAGTTCGAGACCAGCCTGGGCTACAAAAGTGAGCTTAAGGCCAGCCTGAACTGCATAGCAAGACCCTGTCTCAAAAAGACAAAAAAAAAAATATGACCTAGAATAAGCAAATTTGAAATGTCAGACATGCCTTGTTAAACTGTAAGAGGAACTTATCTTGCAATACGTAGCATAAAAATGCTGCCTGAGTCCGGCCTGTCTGCCTCCTCTACAGATTTTGCTTGGTCGGTTGGTCTGTCTGTCTGTCTGTCTGTCTGTCTGTCTATCTGTCTAGTTACCCAGTGTACTGCCTGTGAGACCTAGATGAATTTGTTGTCCCAATCTTGCTCAACTTTGACTTTGAGGGCAGCACTGTGAAGGTCAACAGCTCCCCTTCCTTTGAGTAACCAAAACATGTCAGCTCTGAGCAGGCTGTCACGGTAACCACTAGATGACCTCCAACCTCATTATAACGTAATTTCCATGCTAAATGACACACCCACCTGCTGCCATGACTGAAAACACTGGAATATAAAAAGAGGAAAGAGAGATGGCACCTGATTTCTGAGAAGATTCCAGATTCCAGGAAAAGACATGCCACTCTCTACATGCGCAAACTCTGAAGCCTAACTGAGAAGTCGATCTATGCACTATGCTCCTGCTTCTCAGTTCTTTGTTCACTGCATAAAAACATGTGCCATGAAAACTCAGAATCAGTTTCATTGTTGGCTTTGGGACAGCAAATGCAAAAAGGACCGCATCAGAGTCTATCTCTCCTGGGCAGGGCAACAACTATGTTGAGATACAGTGGTGCCTTGGTTCACGAACCCTTTGTGAACAGTTTGGTTTGTAAACAGAAGAGATTGGCCACGTTTTGTTCTCACTTGCAAACTCTGCATCAGGTGCCAGACACAAGCACAGGCATCTTGTCCAGAATCATGTAATGCATTAAGTCTGTGAAGCAAGGCATGTATGTTCACACTGTCCCAAAAGAAAATTTACTGAAGCACCTAGTTAATAAAGACAAAATTATGAAACGTGGCTGTATTTCCCAATTTGTCTAGAGACAACCAACTTTCTTAGGAGAGGCACAGTTTCCATTATTGGGCTGATCTCATCTTTCAGATTCTGATTTTAAAATAGTTGTTATTTTCGCTGGTGAAGCCTAGTCTGAGGACTGACTCCTCTGATTAAATGCCCAGTCAGAGGTCTGTGGCAGAACGGTTGTTAGCAAGCCCTGATTTCTCTCTCCCTCCAGTGACAGAAGGACAAAATTGTGTCTTTCACAGTCAGGTGGAAGCTGACCAGAAATGCCTCCTCTCCCAGTCTGGACAGGATTCTGATTAGAAGCCAAGCAGCTCAAGTGAGAGCAAAGAAATTTTAGGGCTAGTAATTTATTGGCAAATACATGCCTCCGGCAGAAACCGCGGGTTTTGCTACTTCCAGCTGGAGCTCCTTTGCCTGAACTTGAGGGGTTTTGGAAATACCAGGCTCTCCTGCCGCAGATGTGAAGAAGTGAGCCAGTGTGCTCCGTGGCACCCAGCAGTGTCTGCAGCCCCTGTGGCACTGGACACCACACTGGAGTTGTGTTGACAACTAGGCAGGGCCTAGCAAAGTAGCGAAAGCCGTTCTTGTTCAAATTCAAGAGAAAAAAAAAAAAAAGCGAGTCTCTTTCCTGGAGTCTTCATCTTTCTCCTAACTCTAGGAAGCATTGCTTACTTGTTTGCCTCTTCAGATCAAAACATAAACACATTTTGTGCAAGACACTTAAAACTGTGATTACTTCAAATTGCTCAATTGTTCCCTTCATCTACATTTATAGTCAAGAGCCTGTGCTAGCGCCAGATGTTTCTAGGAGTGGTTAGCTCCACAGCTCGCTGGACGTCATTCTGTGGCATTCCTTTCACCAATGCTGAATAGAGCACAGAGGGCTGAGTCACACATTGGTCTGCGACCACACTGACTAGGGCAAGCTAACTCCTTAATTAGGCTATCTTTGTGCAATCACGGCCCTCCAATAAGAGATAGGGTTTCAGCATAGGGACTTTTTATGTTTCTGGAGAACAGGACAGTTCCAACCTACAACAGGAAGGAAATTGGCCTGGAAGTTCAGAAGCTTGAACACACACTGCACAGCTGACCTGAGAGTTGGAACAGTGTCTGACAGCTTTATATTACAAGGTGTGCCCTTTGTCTTTCCTTGAGACTGTTCCTTGTCTCACGGAATAATATAGCGTATCACTTCTTCAATTCTAATGTGCATGTGGATCACCTGGAAATGTTACTAAGATGTAGGTTGCGATTTGTTAAGGTCAGTGAGGTTGTGAATCACTAACAAGCCTAAGATCCTGGTCTTTGCATTGGGCTTTATGTACAAGGTGGGAGACCTGAAAATTGGCCCCAAATGGCTAGTGTTGGTTGACTCCAAGCAGCTATGCTGAGATGAGCATAGGTTGCAGTGTAGAGGAGAATGATGCTGTTGCACACTTAAATGGGGTCAGTGACATAAGGGAGGGAGAAAGGACCATAGACAGAAGAAGCAGTGGCCATCATTTGCTACAAGCAATAAATGCAAATATGCAGAGAAGACAAGATCTTAATGCCGGTTTGTGAAAGAGAAGTTGGACTTAACAGGCAAAAATAAGACAAAAGCTTACAGGAGACTCGCTCAACAGCAGCAAAGATGTGAAGACTTCAAAATGTGAGCCATTGGCAGGGAGTGATATGCAATGCACTTCGACAGTCATGCATTGTCTTTGCTCTGTGGAGCAGGAAGCAAGACTCAATGCAAGAACACTTGCCCTGAGGGTAGAACAGACTTGAGTTGACAGGACTTTGTCTGAGGCGAAGTGAGGGTGCCGAGAAGTAGGTAGTCACACTGGAAATGAGGGATAAATTAGAAAGAACGGGAGAATAATAGATAAGGAGAAGGCAAAAATAATTTCTACACTCTTCTTTATGGAGAATGGGGTGATTCAGTCACTGTTGCAAACAATTTGGAAAAGAACAAGGAAAAGATGCTCAGTTGTGGGTCCTGTGGGACCCTCAGACGATATAAAAAGACACCACTGTAGCTTGGGAGAGTTGGCACTAGAGATAAAAATTTTGGAGATACCAAGATAGACACCAGTTGGATCTCTGTATTCTCATCCTGATTCCAGCACAGTTCCTCCTGCCACTCACGATGCCTCCCAAATGTGCCTGCTCCCTGCACAGTGGACAGGCAGAGACAGAGGTCCAAATTCTCCCACAACTGACAGCATGGGAGGCAGATCTCAGAGAAAAGCACAACGCCCTGCTTTGAGAATTTTGAGTAAGTCTACAGTCTTCGGAGATGGAGTGCAACCTGTCAAGGTGAGGAACAGCCTGTGCCAATGTGTGAGGTCTGATAGGTTGGCTACAAAGAGGGGATTCAAGGGCCTATGGGACAAATTGTACACCAAACAGCTAAGGACCCTTAGTTCAGCCCTCCCTGCTGTCACCCAGCACGTTCTTGCTGTATATTTGCACTGTACAAGTGCATTCCAGTGTGTGTGGAAGCAAACCATAATTAAGAACACATGCAGCTCCCAGAGAAAACTATAATATGTTCTCATACAAGTGAGTTCCTTCCCCCATTACTTCCAGCCTTTTGACCTTTTAGTAACCTGGATAATATGAGTTGGCTGAATTTAAAAATAAAGACATGCATTCTTAATGAAACAATGCACTGAAGCTTGTTGTATGTAAGTGGTTAACTTGGGTGTTTGCCAGTCAACTGACTTCAAAATACACTTAGGAGTTATTATATCTGGAAATTAATATTTTCAGAGGCCTGTTTAAGTAGAGCACTTGTTCAAACAGCAACAAGAACTAGACAAGGCTAGCATCGATATCTCTTCTCAAAACTGCAGCCGGGTGATGCTTACAGTAAAATTTGCAATGATATGTCAGTCTGAAGCAAGTACTGGGATGACATCATGGGTTCATACAGCAGAATGCTTCACTGAAGTCAGGGTTTGCCCAGGTATGTGGGGGGGGGGGCAGGGGGAATGATTCCCGAGAAAGGCAATAGGATTGAGCAGTTATCAGCCTGTGGATAGGTAGGCACGTTGAAGAAGATGACTACATCTGACTACATCTGAATGACTGATTAGGAATCACTGAAAGAGTTTCTCTACCAGGTGATTGGTGCCAGAAATGCCAAGATCTGGACTTGAAGCTTCTTGTGCACAACTCAGGACAAAATTTGAAATATACTTGTTTCTTGGGTGGCGGGTTCCAAGAAGCCAAGCAAATATCAAAATCCACAGATGCTTTAGTACCTGATATGAAAAGGTGCTATATACAACCTGTGCACATCTTCCCATAACTTTCCATCAATGTCAATACTACTTATAAAAATTATAATACCTAGTACAATGTAAATGCTTACTACGAAGCTGGTACTTGGTATTGTTTAGAGAACAGTGATAAGAAAAATGTACATGTTCAGTGCAGACAACTTTTCATAAGTTTTTGATCTGCAATTAAATACATAGATGTGGAAACCACAGATTCAGAGGGATGACTGTTCTACCATCTAGGAAGACACTGCAATGAAGCTTGGACCATAAAGTGGTGATGGCTCAGGGAGTTAAATAAGTTTCCAACAAGCAAAGCAGGTACCGTGGGCTCTGGAAGGTTTGGAAATAAGATTTCTATTACTGTACACCACAGTGTGGGCTACAGAGAAGTTATGAAAAACAGTGCTTCTATTGTCTGTTGTCACCTTATGAACTATGCCAAAACATAATGGCCAAAACACCAATCTGTTTTCTCTCGCTGTTTCGTAGATGAGTGCACTTGGCAGGGTGGTCCTTTTGCTAGTCTCACACGAGGTTTCTCATGCAGTGGCAGTTAGATGGCAGTGAGACTGAGTCTCTGGCATGGCTGCCTGTGTCCTCTACATGAAGTCTCAGGCACTTCTGCACGTGGTGTCTCTTTCTAGAAGGGAAGCCAGGCTTTTTGCGGGGTGCCCCACAGCAAGTGTGGTAAGGAGATTGCACTGGCATGTGGATGCCAGAAAGCGTGCTCCTTGGGAAGAACACTGGAGATGAGGGCTCAGCTGAGGAAGACTTGATATGCTACTTTCTCTAGCATTTGCCAGGGGCATGTGCTCAGGAAATTCATTATCTTTGCTATTGCAATTTTAAGTAAAGAAACTCAGATTTGCACTCCAAGTAAATGTTTCACTTTTTCCTTATACGTATATATGTTGACCTCAATCAATTATTCAAAATTTCATTAAAGTTTTCCATCATGTTTACATAACGGGAAAGGAGAATAATGAGTCTGCACAGTATAGGACACTGATTGATAATTTAACCAAAGGATCATTGATGAATTTGGGGGGGAAGTTTTTATTTCTTGTTTCAGAACTTTTGTTTGTTTGTTTATTTACTTATTTTTATGGCCAGCTCAGCTCGCCCTGAGGGCAGGGCTGGTGCAGCATGTGGTGCTGGGGATCGAACCGAGGCCCCTGCAGCTGCCCAAGCTTTCCTAAGCAGGTGCTTAAGACTACTGAGCCATCATGCCGGGACCTAGAAGTTTTAAACTGAAATTCTCTCTGTGCAATATACAGTGGGACCTGAATGGGAGCTTGTTCTACTTAGCCATCTCAAAAATCAAGGAAAGTTCTATGGAAGCTTGTGACAAAATAAAAAATTGATGTTCTCTTAAACCACCACCTATTCCAGACATTCGCCATCTTATTCCAAGTACTCCTTCAACTTAAAATACACCCTTGTTCCAATTATCACGTAAATGTAACCAAAAAACTAGTGTTGCTTCTCACCACAAGTCTTCAGTGAGTAATTAGGCAGACAAAAAAATAAAAAGCATATAAATAGAAAAACATCAAGTCAAATTATCACTCTTTGCATATTATACAATTCTACATACACATGCACACACACACACACACACACACACACACACACATATATATATATATATATATATATATATATATATATATAAAGGTACACACAAAATATGCCAACACATGGTGGTGCACACTTACAATAATCCATCATTCTGTGAAGACAACACAGGAGGATCACAAATTAGAGACCAGCCCGGGCAACTTAGCATCTTACAATTGATAAATGCATTCAGAAAACTAGGAACATAAGAAACTAATATACAAAACTCAGAAGTAGGGATACGGCTCAGTGGCATATTGCCTGCCTCGTAAGCTCAAGGTCCTGAGTACCAAAAAAAAGTTGTTTTTTCTATACATCAGTAATGAATTTTCTAAGGAAGGATTGATTAAAGCACTCCCATTCACAATAGCCACAAAAAACCTAAGAATAAACATAACTGAGGAAGTGAATGCCTGTATAATGAAAATTACAAAATACTAAAAAAGAAGTCAAATGAGTCAGTAGAGTGGCAGAATTAATATTAAAACAACCATAATATCAAAAGCAATATGCAGATTCAAGACAATCCTTACTAAAACATCAGTGATATTCTTCACAAAACTATGGAAAAAATCCAAAAATTCATGTGAAAGCAAAAAAGATCCCAGACAGCCAAAGCAATCTTGGGCCAAAGAACAAAGTTGGGGACACCACAATACCTGATTTCAAGATATAGTGTAAAGCCATAGTACAAAAACATCATGATGTTTGTATAAAATAAAAAAATGGAACTGATTACAGAACCCAGTGGAACAGAATAGAAAAGCCAGCAATAAATCTATGCATCTGTAGTCAACTGACTCACAGCAAAGTTGCTAACAACACACATTGGTGAAAGGACAGACTCTAAGAAATGATGCTGGGTAAATTGGGTATCCACACCAGGAGATTGAATCTTGACCTGTCTCTCACCCTGTACAAATATCAACTCAAAATGGATCAAAGATCTTAATTTGAAACCTAAAACTCCTACAGGGAAACATTTCAAGATATTGGTACAGGCAATGATGTCCTGGCTGAAACCGTAAAAGCATAAGAACAAAAGGAAAATTGACAAATGGGATTATATCAAATGAAAAAGTGTCTGCATGGCAAAGGAAACGATAGTGTGAAGAGACAGCCAAGTGCAGTCACGGCAAAAACTTTCAGAAGTTACAATGAGAACAAGCAGCCGCTGAGGCAGCCATGCCACAGGTTCCCCACCCTGGCCTAGAATGAGAAAAAAATCTTTGTCCACTTGTTCATCTATGAGAGGATTACTGTCCATGATATATGAAGAACTTTAAGCAACTTAATAACAACAAAAACAAATCAAGGTATGGGAAAATGTTCTAAACAAACATTTCTCAAAATGGCAAAAATGACCAAAAAGTATGTGTAAAATGGTCTATACAATTAGCAACCAGGAAACATACTACAGTGACATACCACTTCCCTCCAGTGAGAATGGCTATTACCATAAAAACAAACACAAAAGTTAAGACATGAATAAAAGGGGCTGGGGAGATAGCTCTGTGACACAAGTGCCTGCCTGGCAAGAGCAAGGTTGTGAGTTTGAACCCCTATCCCGCAAAAAAAAAAAAAAAAAAAAAAAAAGATATGAATAAAAAGAAATCTTTACACACAATTGGTAACAATGTAGTGTGAAAGTAGTGTAGTTTCCTCAAAACAGGATAGAGTTTCCTCCAACAACTAAAAATAAAATATCCGTATAATCCACTAATTCCCATGCCTAGGTATACATCCAAAAGAAATGAAATTAGCATACAATGGAGATAGCTGCATGCCCATGTTTACTGTGGCATTATGTACAATAGTGACCATATAAAAATAGTCTGGGTGCATGTCAACAGATGAACGACTAAAATATACAATGTATTTGCTCATAGTGGACTACTATTCAGCCATAAAATGAATGAAATCCTGATAGTTGTAGAATTTTGGGATTAATAGGAACTGTGAAGGGGAAAATATGGGAGCCAAGGGTAAAAGAAGGATAGATGGACATTCTTGATATAGCCATGTATAGAAATATCAATGTGAATCCCATTACTTGGTACAATGAATATGTATTAACAATAATAACACAGTTAAAACTCTTTACCACGTCCCATCTCTTACACATTTATAGTTCTATGAAGTTTTTAAAAGATTAACACTTATTTGTTATACAGCATGATGATGCTTGCTTCAGACGATTGGACTATGTAGATAACAGCCTGAACATTTTCATTCTTTTACAACCTCTACCCTTATTCTGTCACTCTTATCTTCCCCTTCTCCAAGAGTTTTCCTTCTACTTTCCTCTCATCTCTCCCTTATTTATTCGCTTACTTACACTTTAGCTTTCTCATGTAAAAGAGAACGTGTACAATTTAATGTTTCTCAGTTTAAATACTGATATGCCTTCTGTTTGCTTTTTTTTTTTTTTTTTTTTTTTACTATGGTATAATCTTTCATCCTGCACAATTGTTGAGTAATTAAATTGTCTATGTTCTCCATTTGATTATTTATTGCAGATTCTAATTATTGAATAAAACTTTGCTTCTTTTCATATAGTTCATCAATATTTCCCCTATTGCGTGAAAAAAATAACTATTTCAGATTCTTGATCTGCTAGTTTATTTATAACTCTTGGTGTTTTCTGTTTTACACTAGATTTTCAGTGCCATGCCCTTATTTCTTTTAATTCCTAGAAAGTATTGAATGAATGCCAGCAAACTGAGTATGAATAATGGTAGTGGTTCCAGATGACAGTTGCTTCTCTCACAAGCAAATAACAGGATTTCCTTCTTTTTAATGTTGAAAAAATATTCTCTGTGTATATTTATACAACAAATTTTCTTTGTTCATTCATCCATCAATGACCAAGAGTTTATTCCACATCTTAGTTATTGTGAATAATACTGCAATAAATAAGAAAGTGTGGTGATCTTTATAACACACTGAATTCCTTTTCTTGGATTGTATGCCTAGATGTGGGGTTATAGGATCAAATGAGGGTTTTATTTTTAATTTTTTAAGGAACCTCCATAGTGTTTGCTATAGTGGCTGTACCATTTGCCCTAATTTTCTCTTCCCTTCCCTTCCCTTCCCTTCTCCCTCCTTTTCTTTTCACTTTTTTCTCTTTTCTATGGAGGACGTGGGCATTGAAGCCAGGCTTTCACAGTTGCTGAGCATGAGTTTTACTTCTGACACATAACTCTCAGTCTGTTGACCCATTTTAAATTAGGTAATTTGTTTGACGTGATACTGCATCGATATTGCTCCTTTGTATCTGCAAGAGATAGTTTCTGGGACCCCTCACAAATACTCAAATTTTCAGAAACTCAAGTCTTATAAGAAATTGCTTAGTATCTGCATGCAACCTACACACTCCTCCCATACAATTGAAATATTACTACGTTATTCATAACCAATAAAAAATGTTACAGGGATAGTTCATGTACTGTACTGATCAGGGAATAATGACAAAAACATAATGTAAATGTTTATTAGTGGCAAAATTTTTGAAAATCTTTTCAACCCATTATTTGTTGAATATTAAAGGTATGAAACCTGTGGAGATGGAGGATTGGCTGTATTTTGGGTGGCACTTATCAGATATATGGTTTTAAAATATTTTCTCCTATTTCACAGGTTGTTTCTTTACTCTGTGAATTGTTTCCTTGGCTATAGAGAAGCTATTATATTTGATGTGATCCCATTTGTGTCACTGAAAGCTTTAAATGGAGAATTAACATGACCAATTTTGTAGTGAATAAGAGTCACTCTGAAAGCAATGTGCAGGATGCTGTGCCCGTTTTCTCAGGCTGCAAGAACAAAGTGCCACAGACAGGTGAGCTTCAACAACACAGTCTAGAACCTAAAGCTTGAGGTCAAGACATCGGTGGGGTTGATTTGTCCTAAGGCTGCTCCCCTTGGCTTGTATATGACCAACATCAATCTATAAATTTTATCACATTTATTTTCTCATCTGTCTAAATTTCATCTTATAATAATAAAGCATTGTTGGATTGAGTGGGGAGGCCTGGTTGAAAGGGGCCAGTCACTCGGGCCATGAGCTAGAACCCTATATTCTTGTCTGAAGCTCCTCCCTCTGGTCACTTGTTCCCTGCCTCTGTGTGTAAATAGTTTTCCTCAGTGATGCCGTTCTGCCATGGTTTTTAATTTTGTTTTTTGGCTTGGAGCTGGCCTACCATGGACTGATCCCACCGATACCATGAGCCAAAAGAAACCTTTCCTCCTTTAAAGTGCAAGTGTCAGGCATTTTCTCCCAGTGACTAGAAGGCAGGTTAATTAAGAGCAGAAATACAATGTAGTACTTAACAGAGCTGGAAAGCTTCAAGAGTGGGGTCAGGGAGGCCCAAGAGAAAACTTCTGGAATAAGCCAGGAGAGACAGATTTTGCTCCATTGGACTAAATAATAGTGGGAAGCTTCAAGAAAGCATCAGAAGATAGGTTAGAGAGCATGTGACTAGTAGATATTATGAATAGGATGCGTTAGGATGATGAAGGGAGAGTCAAAGATGATAGTTTTTTAATTTGACCATGCAATAAAGGACAATGTAAGTCAAATGGGTTGGGCGTGTTTATTTCTATTTCTATCATGTAAGTATGGTCTGATTTCTTTCCTGCATTCTGAGAGAAAACTTAGGCCCTAGCACTACTGCTCCTAGAATTACCTCTTCTTTGTCCTTACCTGAACACCATGGCTCATGATACTTCGAATCTACCCTGGACCCCACCAACGCACCTGATTTTCTGTAATTCAAAAGTGCTGAGATGTCTCTCTGTCTGCTCAGGGGCTGAAGCCCTACCCGTGGGCCCTGTTAGGAGCCAGACCAGCTCAGAAATACTTATACCCTTCCTCTCTCTCAGACTTCTCCCTCCATCCACAGAATGGACTATCAAGGAGACTGGTCCCATATTCTCAAGTCAGGAACAGCAGAGCTGAGTAAAGAGACCTGAGTGGCAATTTAGAGGCAGAAGTAACTCTACCTGGAACATTCTGATCAAGGATTATATCTATCTTGGCTTGTTGAATTTCAGTAGGGCAGGTAGCCAATGTAGAATGATTCAACACACTCTTGGCTTAGCAAGTACTAAATCAAACAATCTTAAACTACTGTAACTTTAATAAGCCTTGGTTCGACCTTTTGCAAGACTAACATCAAACTACTTCCATTCTAAAGCTGCCTTTCTCCATCTATGGTGAAGTAGATTAGTATGTATTAGAGCCTTCTACTTTCTCTCCATTGACATTCTTTGTCTTTATTTCTTTTTGTATTATAAATCCCAGTGATTTAGCAAGGAAACTGGCTTTCTTGAATAATAGCCACATTTCTTAACCTCCTTTGCAGCTCGCAGCCTCTATAGTTATGTGACTAGGTGTACAAATGTGATGCTGTGACCTCTGAATTACTTTGTTAAAAGGAAATGCCCTGCCCTGCACTTCCTTTTCCTTCCTCCCTTCCTAGGCGCTAAAGCGCTGACATAGTGGTATCAAACTCTTCTTAACTGTGTAGCCAAAGAAAGTATTTTTAGAAAATGATGGCACCACCACACATGAGAAAACCAGGTCTTTGGAAGATCATACGAGCAGAATAAATGGTCTATTGCCCCTTTCATGATTTCCATAAGACAGAGAAACTTCTGTCTTGCTAGGTTTTCTACTACAACATTTTAGTCTACATGCTAATACCCTTATACTGCTTTTGACCTATGGCCCAGAAAACAATTTTCCATACATCTCAACCCTTAGCCTCTGTCTATCCTTCTGTCAGGCCAACTTAGCCAGTGTCCCTGAAGATCAAACTGAAGTGTCATCATAAATGTCAGTCTGGCACTCCCACTTGCCCTATCTCCATCACAATGCCTTGTATGTGTCCCAAAGAATCCTGGGCTTATCTTTCTTTCAACGTTTAGCACAGAAGACTGTTAGTGTCAGACAACAGTTCTACAAAGCACTGCACATGGTCTCAAAGTAAATCCTGAGGGGATTTGACTGACCTTGGGAGATAAAAAAGTTACAAGTTCTGTTATACAGGTCTTGCTTTAACTTGCCCTTAGCTACCCAGCAGAGAAGTTTAGCCACAAGGCATAGAAAATAAAGCTAGATTAGTATGCTGAGCTGTAAAAGGCTTAAATCAACAGCTTCGGACATTGCCAGTTCTGGCAATAACCCACTGCCATTACGGAATACTGGACTATGTATACAACTACTTCCTCTTAGTTCAATGGGAAGAAATATTTTTGTGCCAACAATGATTAGAAAAATTATCATATCTACATCCTACATCCTGTGCTCTGCATAACTAGTACAAGGACAACAATATGCATTTTACCAATTATTACAGATATGCTACTACTGTGTTTTTGAAAATGTAACTGTTATTTCTCTTTTATCTTTTTTAGTGAATAATTTGGAATATATATATTACTATCGGTTTTTCATTACTTTTAATAGGAAATAGCAATATGATAGCTTCAAAACACACTAGTGGTACATTCACAATAATTGACACATTGTAT
This sequence comes from Myocastor coypus, assembly GCA_004027025.1. Taxonomy (NCBI): domain Eukaryota; kingdom Metazoa; phylum Chordata; class Mammalia; order Rodentia; family Myocastoridae; genus Myocastor; species Myocastor coypus. Next base: position 45,046 of record PVJA010008188.1, read on the forward strand.
ATTGTTGTCCTCATAGTAGTTATACAGAGCACAGGGTGTAGACGTGATAAATTTTCTAATCAATATTGGTAAGGAAAAAAATTTCTTCCCTTTGAAGTGAGAGGAAGTAGTTGTATACATAGTCCAACGTTCCATAATTGCATTGCGTTAGCGGTGAAATTGGCAATGTTGGAAGCTATTGATTTAAGTCTCTTACAGCTCATCTTATTAATCTAGCACTGTGTTTTATGGGATAACTGTTATTTCTTATTAAAATTCAAAAAGATTGTTAGTGTCTTTGTGTTTACTTATCTTTCGCACTGGAGCTGTACTCCACTGAAATTATTGACTGTTTTTGTTCAGGCCACTTCAGGACTCAATTTGGACATCACTTACTCTGAAAAGCCTTCTCTGACTGCTTCACCTGCAGTTGGGATGAAACCCCTCCCCCATGAACCTAAAGAATCTCAGCAGCTCTAATTTTTCACCTAGACAACTATGGTCACGCAGCATTTTTTTTTTTTTTTTTTTGCCTTTTTTGAGACAGGGTCTCGCTATGCAGTTGAGGCTGGTCCTGAGCTCACTTTTGTAGGCCAGACTGGTCTCGAACTCGCACCAATCCTCCTGCCTCAGCCTCCCGAGTGCTGGGATTACAGGCGTGAGCCACCACGCCCGGCTCACGCAGCATTTTAATTGTTCTTTCTACCCTTTGTCTTCCATGACACTGTGAGCTCCTCTGAGACTTCTGAATGCCCGCTGGCTACTATTCCATCTGCACTAATTTACGTAATGAATAAGCTTCCTTATAGTTTATCTAGGAGACAGAAAAGGTTTACATATTATCAAAGAACTGTTCTCCAAGAGTTTGTCTCTAAGATATTTTTTAGGAGCCATGTACTCATATGAGATGGTATGATTGATCTTGGCCCATTTGTAAATCATTAGGTTCTCAGTCACTGACTACTTAAGAACTATGAGCAAGGCCCTTCTACTATCTAAGTTTCAGGTTCCCCTTCTCTAAAGTGAGGATGTGCATGTGTGATTTTGCTAGCTCTGATTTTCTGTATATTTTTGAAGGTAGCCATAGATTATTTACCAGTGCTTGAAGTGCTGTGTAAATATTTGTTCTGTTATATCTCAGTTTAAATGCAGAGCACTGGAAGAATGTTCCATTAAAATGAAAATATCTCAATGTACTGGCTACTACTGAGCCCATTTTTTTCCAGATAGAGTGAAGGGAGTCATCTGTGATCCAGTGGGGCCTAGCTTGGCTGCAAAAGGAAACACATGTATTGAGCTAGCTGTTCGAGAAAGCAGGAAATAAGAAAGAGGTATCCCTACTGCTCAGGTATCTCATTCTCCACTCTGTTCCTACAGGAGTGCCTGCCTGAGAAAACACCACTACTAGTGTGCACAAAACTAATGCCCTGAGGTTCTCAAGGTAGGCCTAAAGAGTGGGTGCCTGGGCATTCCCAGGAGCCATCCTTTGAAGAACTTTGGCACAAATTCTGTGTCAGTGATCTTACTCATCTCATGAACTCAACCTTCCCCAGTATCCCCACTATGAGAACATCCCAAAGTAGGGTTGGAAGATTTTCTTGAAGCACTAGTTGGGACATTGCTTGGAATGACACCCAGTTTGCCACCAATCACAGAAGACTTGATGGGACAGACTATTGGATGTAGACTCTTATTCCTGACAAACTCCCTGAGGCAAGTATCACCTTTACAGTATAGGTGGCTTCCTATGAGAGACTGCCCTTTTCATTGTGTTTTCATTAGTGTCCAGGAACCTGATCTGTTCAACTTTTGCCTTGAGTGCTAACAATAGAAAAGGCTCAATTCCATGACTATGTTGAGATTAGCACAGAAACAGGTGCCGTGTTTGGAATTCCAGTCACCAAAGAATAAGAAACCTGGATGATCTGTTTTGTTCCCACTGAATTCCCGTCCTACTCCCCTGATTGCTTTCCTTTTCTGATACTCATGTCTTTTCTTTGCTCACCTTTATTTAGCACCAAAAAAAGTTGAGGGCAGAAACCAAGTTGTTGGAGAGCTTCTGCAAGAGCAGAGCTGTGTGCAGAACTAGTTGGTTGGCCACGTGAACCTTTTAAAATCAGTGGGGAAGCTGGGGATTTGGCTCAGTGGTAGAACACTTGCCTAGCAAGCTGAAGGCCCCGGGTTAGGTCCTTGGCACCAAAAACAAAAAATAAACCTCCCCTAAAGTCAGTGGGGGTCTCCCACATTTTCAAATTTGAGATCCACCAGATCTACATCCCTTCATACGTCTGGTCTCTGCCTGTCTGGCTGTTGAAGGAGATGAGCACGTTCATCATTCCACTGCTGGGGTCTTAGTCCTGTCTGTCCCAAACTGCTGTCAGTCAGCCACAGTGACTCTCTGGAACCTTCTTCCTGTGTCATCATTCTTCATGTAATAATGCATGCCCCAGCATAAATAGCATGTTGTACTATCTTCCATCTTCCATATATTAGGCAAAGAGAGGCAGTGCTATGCTGACTGCTCTCCCACCCCAGCTCTTCCCAGCTCTCTGTCCCCTTGAATTGCAGAACTCCAAACCTGTTTACTTTTCTCCACTTCCTCTTTTGCTGCTGGGCTTTCTTACATAAACCTGTTTCTGCCTCCTCACTCACAGACACTCACCGAAGTCTCTCTTGGAAAGTTATGCGTTTTTCTCCTTCCATTAGACACATACACACACACACACACACACACACACACACACATGCACACACACACGTACAAGCACATGCACATGAGCGCACATGCGTAAACACACACAGACACACCTCAGTAAGGTCACAATGACCTCTGCTGTGCCATATTCAGCATAAAATAGTCCTCATCTAACTTGACATAACAGCAGCATTTGGCACAGCCAGCCATCCCTTTCTCCTTTGCTTTACTTATCTTTCAAAACACTGTGCTAGTCTGCATTTAGCCTGTTTCCTGGGCTGCCTTGTGTCTCTTGATTGCTGCATTAGCCTTGTCTTCCTGACTGGCACTCTATGTTCAATTCTATTTTCTATGAGCTCTTATTTCTGTAGGCATCTAGTCTCGGAGCTAAAAACCCTCCATGTCCTATACTCAGTCAAGCTCAAGCAACATTTAGCTTTATTTCTCATTAGGACACAAAAACAATGAGAAGGGCATTGTTTAGGACCTCACTTTCCTGATTCCATATTCATCCTCTGATCCTGGCTGCTCTCCTTGGGGCCAAATAGGATGTTTCCTTGCTCATTCATTTGTTAAATATTTATTGAGCAATATGAGCACAATCTATGTTTTCTTTCATCACCTAGGTCCCTGACAGTTTCTGGTCTTTGCCCTTGATTTTGCTATTTCTGTGGGGGGATATGAGGGGAGGAATCATTTATTCCCAATATGTTATAATGACCCCGCAAATTCCTATCTCCAACCCCAAATTTCTTCTTCAGCTACTGTTCAAAACTCTACCTCCAAGATTGTTATACTTGGAAAAGATACTCAGATTCACATTATGTTTTTAATGATATTTTGTTAGACAAAAAAACAACACAAACATATCTTAATGTTCTTTGTGCCTGTCTGAGATGAGTCATTCTGCAGGCTTCCTCTTCCCTCAGCAAACAGTGCCTTTCTAGGTGTCTCTGTACCTGGGCATTCATCTGTGCTTCTTCTAACAGGGCTTCCTCATTTACTTGCCTGCATCGTTTGTTCCCTAAGCATGTCCCACTCTCTGCTCTTGGATTCCTCTTCTTGTTTCACATTCTGCCAGCATCAACATTGAAATCTGAATGCTTCACTTTGCTGCACAGGGTCTTCTGCCTCTCATGGCATAGTGCTCACTTTTCTTCCACCATAAGAACTCAACCTTTACAACTTCATCAGCTCTCTGGCAAAGCTCTTCACTCATGGGTCCTCAAAATGGGTTGCAGACCCATGAAGCTGAACTGCTCTCTCAGGTTTCCTAGTCTTTGCAAGTGTTTCCATGCTGTAAGTTCTTGACCTTCACTGGGCACGTTTTGTGAATATGCCTTTTTTCCTCATGACTTCGATGAAATTATACTCTCTTTAATGCCCTTTATGCTCTGGTGACATTAGCCAAGAAAGGGTCTTCTCTGCATTACAGTGCTGTTAAACTCAATTTATTTCTGCACATTTCTGGTAGTATCAGTGCTTGTACATCTGCTCCTGACTGGAAACAGAAATTAGTGTACTAATGATCTCACAGTTCTAGTCTTTTAATTTTTATCTCACATTTTCTAAGGACAAGGAATAGCTGTTGTGTACTACCCTTTTATGTTTCAGAAATTGTAGTAGTTCGGTTTATGAAACAAAGCTTCTAAAACATAACTTCTATTTTCCTAATGTTACTCGCTTTTCACTTATTCAAGTATTTCTGAATTTGAAATACTGGCCACATATTGCAAAATTCACCTTTTAAAGTAAATAATTCAGTAGCCGGGCGTGGTGGCTCACGCCTGTAATCCCAGCACTTGGGAGGCTGAGGCAGGAGGATTGGTGCGAGTTCGAGACCACCCTGGGCTACAAAAGTGAGCGCAGGACCAGCCTCAACTGCATAGCGAGACCCTGTCTCAAAAAGACAAAAAAAAAAGTAAATAATTCAGTAGTATTCAGAATAGTCACAAAGTTGAGCAAGCATCCTTGATTCTAGAACATTTTGTTGCCTTCAGAAGAATTCCTAATTCTAATCGCACTCTTCTTTGTTATTATCCATGCCAGCAAATTAACCTTCTGTATTTATAGATTTACCTATTGCAGACAATGAGTACAAATGGAATTATATAATATGTGGCATTTCATATCTGGTTTCTTTCATGTAATATAATGGTTTTAAATTTCATCCAAGTTATAGTATTTATAATTGCCTTATGAGTAATATTTCATTATCAATGAAAAAATAAATGAAGTCAGTGGGGAAGGGGACACAAGAATCCTGCAGCAGTGCCTTGCTTGGTGTGGTAGTAGTACATGCCCTAGAACCTAGTGCTGCTTCATATCCATTCATGTACGAGCAGTATGACCTCGGCTTTATGGCACTCAGGAAATGACCCATGTGAAGCACTTTATGAATGAAACACAAACAACTACTTTTGTTCGGGTTTTGTTTTGTTTTTTGATATAGACTGTCATTGTTTAGCCAAGACTAGCCCCAAATTTGCTACCCTCAGTCTCAGATTCCCATGTGTGGTACCAGGCCAGGTTCCAAATGTTTGGTTTTGTTACATGATTGTATATCAGAATGAAATGAGTTTTCCTGAGAGACCATATCTCAGCTGTTCTCGCATGCAACCAAATCCCATCCTGGTCAGGACATGTGCTAATGCTGTATATATCCATGACTAGAAATAGCACCTTCCTTAGCACTGCACTGTTCTAAAGTCCATAAAATGCAGATTTCACTCCCTGAAGCTTCCTCCTGAAAGAAAACCAAGTGTCTAGGACAGGAGTAGTAAACTTATGGCACATGTGTAGTATTGAAAGCTCTGGAAGGTTCGCCATCACTAGAGCATTGCTGTGTAAAGGAGCTTTACGGGTTCTAGCCTCTCCTCTGTTGGTCCAGAAGAAACCACATGATTTCTAGGAGCAAAGTTTTCAGATAATGGGGAAATAGATAACTTTTGTCTTATGTTTAATTCCCACTGATTGGTTTTCAATAGTCTATTATATATAATATACAGTGATGTATAATGTTATATTACTCTTTTATAGAATTAATTTATATTAATCTTTTCTAGAATTACAATATTACATGACTCTATACTAGAATAGCAAGGCTACTTCCCTCACAGTTGCACTGTCTGACTTCTAATTTTTCAACTCTTCATTCTTTTTTTCTTTTTCTGTTCTGGGAATCAAACTCAGGGCTTTTCACTTGCTGCACAGGCACTGTGCCGCTGAACTATATCCCTGCCCCCTCGACTGTTTCTTCTGAGTCTTGCTGTGCTTCTATATTACCAAATGATGTGCATGCACTGTTGTCTTTTGAGTCATTGTAATTTATCTGTCACCATCTTCTCATAGTGGAATAGGATTTATTTTGTTTACAGAGTCCTTTCCTTCATGTACTGTAACAATAGAGTGATGCCACAATGCAAAGTGCACATGAAGATGATGCAACAATTGCTCACAACTGAGCTGAGAAGTATGCTGTGATGGCTTTTGCTTTCTTGAGGAATGTCCACCTTATAATGGTTCAGTCACTATGCCACGAATTTTTGTGTGTCTGGTCCATTTGCATCTGTGACCAGGTTTTCAATACCTTTTAACAATCTTGTTAGTCATCCACATGGTCAGAAAAGCAAAATTTCTGCTTACTTTTCAGTTTGGTTATGCTTGCTTTATTTGGGCTTTGAGGTTTTATACACCTACCTATCTCCTGCCTGGAACCCCGTGGCCTGTTTCAATCTGAACTAACTCCTTCCTGAGTTTGATATACAGCTGTCCTTCCTCTGAGTCTTCTTCTAGATAGAACAGGGGTTTCATGAAATTTTTTCTTGGTTTACAAATATGTTCTGTTGAGACTCACTTCCTAAATAAAGGAGTATTGTAGGTAATATTTTTAATTTGCATATCTGATAGTTTTATTTGCCTTTTGTAACTCAACTGAGGATAAATGGTTGATGTTTATCTTTGCTCAGAATTTTGAAGGCAATACCACTTGGCTTCTTATCTTCTGTCTTACTGTTGAGGGGCCTAAATATTGTGTACCTTGGTTGCTTTCCTCCTTGCTGGTACGTAATACACAACATCCACAACGTAAAGATGTTTCTTTGGCTGTCATTCTTAGTCCAAGGCAAGAGGCATGAGGGAAGGGTCTTCTCTGAGGAAGCTGCTCACCTTGTATTGCCAGCTGGGAACCAGAGAGAACAGCAAGGAGCTGGAGAGGAAGCTAAACCCTTCTGGGTCTCATACACAGTGAGCCATGTCTTCCAACCATACCCCACCCCCCAACAGCAAGTCCATTCTAAGCCCTCAGAGCCCAATCACTTACCAAAAAAACACCTATTAGTGCAGGAGTCTCTGGGGAGACATCAAGGTATAAAGCATTGCACATTCTATAGGACTTAAATTTTATTTTCTTAGCCGGGCATGGTGGCGCACGCCTGTAATCCGAGCACTCTGGAGGCTGAGGCAGGAGGATCGATGCGAGTTCGAGGCCAGCCTGGGCTACAAAAGTGAGCTCAAGGCCAGCCTGAACTGCATAGCGAGACCCTGTCTCAAAAAGACAAATAAATAAATAAATAAATAAATAAATAAATAAATAAATAAATAAATTTTATTTTCTTGAGAAGTTGCCAAGTTCTTCCTTTATCTCTAGTGTCCTAGAATGTCACAAGGATCTTTTGTTGGGGTATAAATGAGTCCCCCCAAAAACTGGAAAATCATGTCCCTGATCTGTGAAAGTAATTCACATGTTATCAATAATTTGGTAGCTGGGACAATAGCTCAGCAGTATAAATTCCTGCCTGGCAAGCAGGTCTCAGGCTTGAGAGAAACTACTGAGAGAGAGAGAGAGAGAGAGAGAGAGAGAGAGACAGACAGACAGACAGACAGACAGACAGACAGACAGACAGACAGACAGACAGAGGAGAGAGACAGAGAGAGACAGAGAGAGAGAGACTGTCAAGATAATTTGCCGCCACCACCATCATCTTATTTTCTGCAAATTCTAATGAGTTTCAGAGTAGATTGCTCGTATAATTCCACTACTTTCCTCATCTTTATTAACGTATTGTCCATCAAAATGTAAGCTACACAAGCAGAGAGAAATTTTGTCAGTTTGTTGTTCTTAATGATGAAATGTTAGATCCAAGGGCCTAGCAGAAAACCTGGCACACATTTTAAGTATCAAGTAACTCTGATGAATGAAATTACTTTTTTTTTTTTGGTTCTGCTCTCTGTATAATTTTAACTTCATCTTCAACCCTGGTTGCTGAAACTTTTGGCACAATTTTTTAATTTTCACATGCTCTGTTTTTCTTTCTTTGATTATTCTTTCTTTTATATAATCATGTTCTTGTTTTAGCGGTATAATATCCACTCTCATTTCTTTGATGATATTATTTCATAGTGATTTTCCTCTGCTCTTGACCTTGTTTTAATTTTCCTCTTGTTTTCGACTTGCAAGTTGGAGTTTTCCTGTGAATGACTGATAATATTTGGTTATCCATTCTTGATTAAGTGTAAAGACATGAAAAGCACCTTTTGGGGGAGTTACTGCATTTAAATGGTAGGCAGAACCTAATGTCTACAGCATCTAAGCTTGTCTATAGTCCTTAAGATGGATTGACTTGCATATTGTTCTTATTCTCTTCTAATTGTTATGTCTCCATTTTCTTTTTTTTTTTTTTTTGTCTTTTTGAGACAGGGTCTCGCTATGCAGTTCAGGCTGGCCTTGAGCTCACTTTTGTAGCCCAGGCTGGTCTCGAACTCACACTGATCCTCCTGCCTCAGCCTCCCAAGTGCTGGGATTACAGGCGTGCGCCACCACGCCCGGCCCATTTTCTTGAAACTCTAGCAACTGTCACCACCACATTGTTCCTAAGTCCTACTGACCCCCTAACTACTGGGTGGCATAACTAGAATCATGATGTTGGATCTGAGTGCTCAAGGATGCTGTAATAGCTTCCTGTGGCAGTTGGAACAGATTACTGTACCATGAAATTCTTGTGACAACATTTTTTGTTACCTGACAGTTCCATAGGTTACAAATCTGGGTACAGTGAAATTTGAGTTGTTCCTTTGCTCTGAGTCTCACAGGATCAAAACCAAGAGATCAGCCGTTCTTTTTGGGCTCTTAGATGAACTTACTTCCATGTCCAAATAGTCATATCATTCATTAAATCCAGTTCCTGACATTTGTGGGATGGTTTCCGGTTCCCATTTCCTTGCTGCCTATCAGCAGAAGCCAGTATTTGCTTCCAGGGACCTCCTTTCCTTCTTCCTTTTAATAATTTCCATGTTGTCCTCCCTCCAGCAAAAGTGGATATGTTGTCTGTGAGTTCCTTTCATATTTCAAGTCCCTCTGACTTCTTTCACTGTATCTCTCGGATTACAGCCAAGAAAAAAAAATTCCTTGATTAGATTGTGCCCCTCAGATGATCCAGGATAATCTTCTCTATCTTGAGGTCTGTGATCTTGGTTACATTTGCAAAAGGACTTTTTTCAGATATAGTTATGTAGAGATGCAGGATAGTTTGCATAATTGTACTACTGATTGCTGCTGGTCTTTTGAAAGAAGTAGCTAACATTTACATATTTTTCTTTTTATTCTTATTTTTTCTTTTTTAATTTGTTATAAGTTTTTTGTCATTGTTGTTTTTCAACCAGCTTTACAAGTTTATATTTGGTAACCTAAACAGCTAGTTTGAACATAACATCATACAATATAGCAGCCATTATTGAATTTCTATTACTTTGTTTAAAGAAATTTTGTATTGTTTCTATTTTTTTACTATATTGTATTCTTTTTAAAAAAGGAAAAAAGGTTTTTTTTTTCAACTAAAGTAACCTATTTGTAGATTCCAGAGATATGACCTGGTTATCTTTGGTTGTCATTCTTCCTAGAAATACATTCAAGGCAAAATGGGCAAAATTGTGCTCTGGGTAAAGGCATCAAAATGAGAATAATGTGAATTTCAGAGAAACATAGATAGTTCAAAATGACAGTGCATACACGAAAATGAGATTTAGAGGGAGGCAAAAGCCAGACGATAATGACTCCTCAATATTCTACTTCTTTTTGTTAGTTTCCTGTTTCCTGTTCATTTCCATTGGCTATACTACATCAGGATATTTGATGATAAGCCAGTTGAAATTATCTGTCCTCCTTACCTTAATTTATTCATGCCAGTCTTAACCTCCATCATGGTCTGATGTGATATCAGCCTTCAGCCTTTTTCACTTTTTGACCATCTCACTTCTCATTGCACTGGCAAGTAAGACGCTTTGCAAGAGGTGCATTTGCCATCTAGATGGCCTTATGTAATCCCATAAATCCTACTCTCATTTTCCCACAACCTTGCTTTCCTCATGTCATTATGATGCTCTGTAGATCCTGATGGCTCATCCTTGCCTTTGGAATTTGAAGCAAATTTGTAAGCTTGCTTTGCCCCATCTCAGTCTGCCTGAGTATGCTGACCTCATCTACTGTATCCTAGGCAGCCTGCAGGCTTTGCCTTACAACCCACCATACTGATTCTGCTTCTTGAGCCTTTACTCTCCCCCTCCTTTCCTTTAATGAAAATGTCTTATTTCTTCATCCTTTCTGTGCATACAAACCTCACTAGCCTTTGAATTTGAACATAAACCCTATCTCTTTTATGTACTTTCCCCCAAGACTCAAAACCCCCATTAATTCTTTGCTCCTCTTCTTAACTTTCCACAGTTTAAGATATACATCTGTACCAGAGAGTATTTTGCTAACTTACATACATTTTACTCTTTGTTATCCACTTCCTTTGACTTTCATGGTGCCATGTGAAGAGTCTCATTTTTCCAAATGTGCCATAAGCTACTTAAGGATAGGACTTACATTTCAAAACAATTATTTTAATACATGTTTGCAGTGCATAATGTTTACATTGCTTATGCAGAGTTGGGTATTCATTTAGACAGAAGACATGACTTTTTTCAACTTTCACCCTGTTGCCAAACATTTTCTATACAAGATAGAGAATATATATATATATATATATATATATATATATATATATATATTCCACTTATAAGTCAAATAGTGATGTAAACAGAAACACTCAAACTGAAAATTTCCCCTAATATCATTTTTGGACACACTGGCATCAGAATTTTTCACCAAGTTTCTCTATATATTCATTTCCATGTCAATGAATGTGTTTAGTTATTCACATTTTCCAGCTTTTCCCACAGGCCAAAGTTTTGAACCTTGGCCAAACATGTGTATGATTTATTACCACTGGTACTGTTTAATTTAATTCTCACATAGTCTTCACAAGGCAGTGATAGGAGGAAAGAACCATCCTTTGAAGAAGCTGCCAAACTTTGCCCCGAGACATTTTGAAAATAAGACACTGGATTTATTGAAAAATTCATTCTGATCAACAAAAATGTATAGTAAATTCAGTTCCAAATCACAAAGTCCATAAGGTTCTAACTAGAGGGCTTTGGGGACTCAAAACCCAAATCCTTCTTTGAGTCTAAGCAGAAAACTATTATTGGAAGTGCTGACAGTTGATAAGTTTGAGACATATGGTCCTATTCTCTTTCTCCAAAATGAGAATGGTGGTTTTAGCAGTAAATTGATAGTGTAAGTAAATCTAGCACTTGAAAGAATTTAATTAAATTTTACCCCATCTTCAGTGTAAATACCAGACAGAAGCTATCCTTCTGGTAAGGAGAGGTAATGGAATTCCCTATGGCAAATGGCAATTGCACTAGAGTAGCTCCTGTTGAAAAGTCAGGAATGATGGTCATGCAAGATAGCCTGTAGTCAACAGCAGATAAAGCCTCTAATTATGAGAGGGAAATAGATCACAAAATGGCACTAACATGTCAAGCTCTTAGGAACACAGAACATTTATTCTACTTTCTGTGAACTCTAACACAATAGGTGATAGGTTCCACAGCAAAAGGGAAAGGACGTATTTTCATCAGACTGCTAAACAATATTACAGATGAAGGCACAGTGTGAAAGAAAGAAAACAAATCATGGAAAGTGGCAGCTTTTGGTTGTACCATATTCTAGAACAATACTAACATTTGGTGAACTAACAACTAGCTCTCAGCTTTAGAATCCCAAATGATCCCTTTGAAATTTTCTGGCTGTTTTTTTACCCACCCCCTCCCCAGCAAGAAAAACAGTTCACCAAGAAAAGCTTTAACTAAAGTGTAGTAGCCAGTAGTCCACTATACCAAATCCTGACAGCAGATGATGAATTCCGCTATTCATCATCATGGCTTTAACATGGAAAAGAACTACAAAATTTTGTTGAAGATTTGACTACTAGAGACTACAATAGAAGATTTTGCTGAGTTATGAAGAAGACAATAATTGCTCCCCCGCCTTTTCTGAGCATCCAATTCCCACCCCACACAGCTCATATCAGTAGTACCACATAGAATAACATACAGGTGGGCTCACTCCCCAGGCTCTGGCACTTCTGAAGAGAGACCCTTGATTCCTTGCTAATTATTGGCTTGAAGGAGTCCTCCCTCCCCTGAAAGAGTTAGTAACAACTGCTCTATGAAGTTTCTCAGGTCCCCACAGCATATCCAGGTGAAAATAAAATCTAGGGCCAGCGAGCTAGCCTAGCAGACTAAAGTGCCTGGTTACGCAGAGCACAGCAGCTGGGGTTCAATCTCCATCGTGCAGTGCTGACCCTGTCCCAGGGGTGCACTGAGACAGCATTTGAAACTGGGCATGGTGGCGCATGCCTGTAATCCCAGCACTTGGGAGGCTGAAAATAGGAGAATCACTAGGAGTTTGAACTATGTAGTGAGATCCTGTCAACCCTCTAGACCCTGTACTAAATACATTAAAAAAAATAAATAAATACAAAAAGGGCCAGGGAGATACCTCAGTAGAATAAGCACTTGCCTGGCAAGTCTAGGGTCCTGAGTTCAATCCCTGGCACCAAAATAAATAAATAAATAAGTAAATAAATAAATAAATAATACCATTGACTCCTTTGTACTACACCCTACTGGATACTAAGCATTCACTATTGTGTTTGTAACTTTTTATGGTATTTGTGTGTGTGTGTGTGTGTGTCTGTGTGTGTGTGTGGTTCTCTGCCCTAAGAGATAAACTTACTGAGAAAAGAAACAATCTATTATAGTTCTCTGTATATCTCTGCTCCTGCTACTTGGACCAACACAGAGTAGATGCTCAGTAAAGTTTTGTCAAAGAGAAACTTATTTAATTAATTTAACACAAGGAATAAAGAATATCTGATGATGAAGTTATGTGCCTAAAATGATAGTTGTTATTATTTTAATCATTATATTGATCACATCCACTTGTCACCATACACTTCACTTATAGTCTAAAATGTAATAATAATATGAGCTTTTATCTCAAAATTTTCCACCTCATCTTTTTAAAAAATTTTGTTCTTCAAAGGACAACCAGGTTCTCTGGGGCAGGTGAATTTTTACATTTGTGTATAATACACAGTAGGCACTTAACAAACATTACTTTTCAGGACTGAGGATCAAACTTAAAACTTTGTACATGCCAGGCAGGCACTTATGCCACTGAGCTGTCTCCCCAGGCCACAACAAACATATATTGAGTTAAGATCTTAACTGTGTCTAACCATGAGGTATAAAAAGTAAAGCTAAATTAGTATGCTGAGCTGTAAAAGGCTCAAGTAAACAACTTCTGACAAAGACAATTCTGCTGATAACCCACTATTATTATGAACTATGTTGGGTTATTTTGCTGAAGTCATGCACCTACAATATTTGAATGGCAATGGGACACCCATCTGTGACAAAATAAAACTAAAAGGGGGCACATAAATGAAGGACCATTTTGCAGTTAAAAAAAAAAATAAAACGATAGATGTACGGCTACTTTCTCTTAGTTCAATGAGAAGAAAGATTTGTTCTAATAGGGTTTAGACAAGATATCACGTCTGCATCTTGTACTCTGAATAACTACTACAAAGACAGCAATAGGCAATGTATTATTATTGTAACTGTCCTACTAACCTGTTGTGAAACTGTCTCGTTGCTATTTCTCTCGCATTAAAATTAACAAAATAAAAATTAAATTAAATTATAAAAAACTGTGCATAGCTCCTTAAGATTGACAAAGCCCTTCACAGTATCACAGCAGAGTAATCGAAGCACATATTCTTCTTTCCATCCCTCCTCTTATTTTAGTTAAATAAACTAAGTGAGTAGAATGCAGGGAGCTTAGACTATCTTGAAACAATGGGCCAGAATATTGGCTGAATGTCCTGGGAGGGCCCCTACTTCTCACCCTGAGAATGTTTACACATGCCCTTTGTTCTCTTACTTTGCATCCATTGGCTTGTCCTTGCAGGGGGTGCCTTGTTTCTGTGACTTTCGACCTCCAGTTTATTGCTGCAAATACATTACACTTTGATATAATGGCCCCCGTCCAAGGACCTTTCACTCTTTTCTTATCATGATACTACATACAAATTTTTCCTGGTACACAAGCAAAACTCAGCAGAATCTTCTACTGTACTCTCTAGTAGTCAAATACTCAACAACAACAACAAAAAAAAAACTTTTATATGAGGGATCAAATAATTCATTCAAATAATATCAATAGCACGAATTAGTGGCACATTTGTTTGGATTGGGATAAACAATGTTTAAAAACAAACAATGCACTTAGTTTACCTTCAATCCAAATGGAGTGGTAAGTAAATATCCAATTGGCAGTTACAGCCAAAATTCAAGGCTGTGTTCAAACACAATGTTGATTTAAATAATGACTGTATCATGGTTATATGAGGCAAAAATCCAATACAGACGATGAAATTTTAAATGCTTAAATTAATAAAGTGTTATCAGCAAAGTACAAACTTATTTGGGGTTCGTTTTCCAATCCATAAAAATGTCATGAGTTATAGCTAACATTTCTAAATGACAAGGATTATCTACTGTGACAAATATTCCAGATCCCTTGCATCATAGCTTCTGGAAGTATGTTGCAGTTTAACAAAAACAGGGCCCTTAGAGACTGCTGTTTCCAATACTGTCCCAGGTAGTGACTGAATTAGATCCTTTCGCTTTAGGCGAAAGCCCAAACATCTGTTTTTCTTCATTCCTGACCTAGTCAGATCTTGATATTTTTCTCTTACCTGCTCACATATCACTAACCCTGAGGAGAAGTCAAATGTCCAAAAATTGCTCACAGACTGTAACCCGATCTGCAGCCCTCAAGGTGCCACGTCAGCAATGGAAGCAAAGCCTTGCGTTCAAACCCTTTTATAATGAAACAATTTGCGCCTCTCCTACATGACTGCAAATAGATCTGGGGAATCCATCATTTGAGAAAAGCTCTTCCACGTGCAGACAGAGAGCTCTTCTGAACTTGCTGACACTCAAACAGGAACTTGTAGCCATTCATATGCTGCTATTGATGATGTGGAAGGCTTTCTGGATAATGACTTAAGATGTGGCTGAGTTCTCATAGTCACTCTCTTTTACTTTTTCCTATATTACATGTATCTATCATTGATGTCACTAATTAATGAAGAGTAGGAGGAGACCACCGTAATAAGTAGAGGAAAATATTAAGAATCTAGCAGTCATTTATGAATAGTGGATCCCAATTCACATTCATTTGCCAAAACAAAATGTGAAACACTCATCTTTTCTGACATGCAAGTATGTGCTAAAGGCTTGCTTTTTCAGGCTAAATTCTATTTCCTTGCTCATATTTACTTTTGATATAAAAATCTACATGGAAAGAAAGTAAGATAATAGATGAAATTTTTTCTCTGACCACTGCAGTTATTTAACGAATACACTTTTCTCCTTTCTCCATCTTTGCCATTAGCTCCATGGCTCCTGAGTTTTAGATGCCACTTTATTGCATTTGGATGTGATCCTCAGTGTCCAAAATTTCATCCTCCTAAAGCACAGTTATACCCTATACCTCACGTGGTATCTAAAGGGTCAAGCATAAAATGAGATAAATTTCAGGGCCAGCCAGATAGCTCAGTGGATGAAAGCAACCGCTTAGACAAATACGGGGGTCAGGGCTTCAATCCCCACCATGTCATGCAGGCACCCTCCCCCTGCCTGCCAGGTGAGCTGACATTTGAGACTGGGCCTGGTAGTGCTGCTATAATCCCAGGGCTTAGGAGGCTGAAAAACAGTGTGATCTGTTTTTTTAAATGCATTTAGTACATTACAAGTACTACAAGTCTGATCTGTTTTTCTTTTTTAATGTATTTAGTACCAGGTCTACAGGGTCTCACTACTTAGATCGGACTAGCAGTGATTCTCCTCTTTTCAGTGAGACCCTGTTGACCCTGTACTAAATACATTTAAAAATGAGATAAATCTCATTTTAATCCGTTAACAATATCTACTGGATAAATGTCTCATGGGTGCAGGGGACTCAGAACTAGGCAGAGTTCACTTAGCACATATTTGTTGGAATAATAAAAAGTATTCCTGCCATCCGGAAGTTTACACACTAGTTAAAGAGACAGACTATTAAAATAGAGGGCGGGAGCACAAGGTGTGATAGGACCCTGGAAACCAGGCAGCTGACCTGTGTTGGACTTAGCAAGGTATCCTGGAGAAGGAAGCATCTAAACTAACTTAAGGTAAGTAGGACACAGATGGGAAAGGTTGTGAGGACAGGGTGGGAGAAACTAGGTCCGGGAAAAATGCAAAGAGAAAACTTCTCACGGAATATGTGAAGATGAATATGGCTAATAGGAGCATTAATGGCGAAGATTTAGAAAAGAAAAGTTATAAAATAAGTTTAGAGCCAGATTAGGAAGTGTTCAAAGGAAGAATGGATACTCTCTCTTGATAGACTGACATGTCAAAGATGTTTTTACTGTAATATCTTAGGAATCTTAGGCTAACCTGGAAGGGACAATGTCAGAAGCAGGGAGGGAAATTAGCAGGCTCTTGTAGTGTGGGAGGATGTGGGCCTGAACTAAGATGGCAGGGCTGACAATGGGAAGAAGCAGTGACAGACAGATGGATACAGGCATTTGAGAGCAAGAATCCACAGGAAGAGGTTGGCCTGCACAAGGGTAGAGGGAAAGGAGTTGATCTGCAAAAGAGGGGCTCATTACAAACACATGCTTGTTTGGGGAATTTGATCTTGGATTGGTTCTCAGACTTGCATTTTGCAGCAGGATCACTTTATTACATGTGGGTGGTTAGGACCAACCCCTAGGTTTCTGACTTGGTAACTATATGGTGGGACCCAAGACTGCACTTCCAACATGTTTATCCTATGAAGTCAGTGCTCCTGTCTGGACACCATATATTCAGAACCACTTAGCTATGGGGGGCTAGGTCACATCTTTTCAGCACTCAGTGTACAAATTCGTATGTACATGACTTCGCATCCCTTAATCACACAATCTCAATGCACAAAACAGTGCACATATAGAATCATTTTCATAAGCAATATATTCATATGGTTAAAAATTTAAATGGCTAAGCTGGAGAATCAGTAAAGTTTCTGTTATGATTTGTGTCTACTTGCCCCCCGCCCAAAAAAAAGCCGCATATAGTCATTGGAGCAGCCTTCTGAATTTTGTGATTAATTCATGTTCTAATGCTGGGATTATGGGTGGGGTGCTTCACCCACCCTGGGGCAGATAGGCTGAATACAGTGCAAGGAAGGGAGGCAGGGTTGATATCTGGTATAGTCACTGTTCCTCCCTTTGCTCTTCACTATTTTCTACCTTCATAAACCACTGCCCTCTGCCATGTGATACTCCGCCTTGGATCTAGCTGAGTGTGGACTGAAACCTCCACTAACTGTGAGCTAAATAAACCTTTCCTTTCTTCATTTTGGGTGTTGCCTGTTTTGTTCCAGGGATGAGAGAAAAGTAACTGAGACACTCTACAATGTATACATCTTTTCTCCCCTTTATTCAAACGGCAGCACACTGTATATGGTTCTACACTTTCACTTTTGTTAATTTAGTGATGGTCCTGAGGATATAGCTCCGTGGTACAAGTGCGTGCCTGGCAAGTGCAAGGTCATGAGTTGGAACCCCAGTCCCACAAAAAAAAGAAAGAAAAAAGAAAATAAATTTAGTTATAAATCTTAAAGATTATTCCCTAATTATTATACTACAGAAGTCCTCATTTGTGTACCTGCATAATATTCAGGTATGACTCTGCGTTAGCAGTATTTACTTCTCAGTAATAGAGATGCAACCCAATCTGAAGATAGCAGTCAATAAATACATGAAAATGGGGGCCTGGCAGGATGGCTCAGTGGCCTAAAGCGCCTGCTTAGGAAAGCTTAGGTGGTTGCAGGGACCGTGGTTCGATCCCCAGTACCACATGCTGCGCCAGCCCTTCCCTCAGGGCAGGCTGAGCTGGCCATAAAAATAAATAAATAGACAAACAAAAGTTCTGAAACAAGAAATAAAATAAATGTTTAAAAAATAAAATAAATAGATGAAAAGATGCTTAAGATAACTATATACCAGGGAAATGCAAGTCAAGCCATGATGTGCTATTATGGATGGTTAAAGTTAAAGACACTCCACTGCACCTGATGATGCAGCTCGCTAGAGGAGTCTCAATGGGGCTTCTTGCTTCCTATATTTACCTGGGACTGTATGTTGGCAAGAAGATTAGCTCCTTGCAGTCTTCCGTAGACCTCAGATGACAGTAGCTGATTTTAAAAGTCCCGCCTTGCACTGGTGGTACTCAGGGCCCAGAGACTTGTAGGAATGCTTGCTACTCAGTAGAAGCCTAGCTAAGGTGCACATGATGGAGAAGCAGAATTATAGGTATGGAAATGTTTCAGGCAACAGTAACTATGTGAGCCAAGAGATGATAAGTTAGGAGAACCAGTGCTGTGCTACGGGACAAAGACATGAGGAACAGAAGTGGGTAGCTAAGGCAATGCCTTCTTTCTCTTTTCTTGTAGTTTCTCCTTTTCCCCTCATTTTTCTTTTCTAAACTATAAAAAGAACCCCAGCCACAGAAAAGTAATCCCAGCCCCCCAAATTCAGACAAAAACATCAAGTGATTTTCTTTCAGAACCGGATGTCGAACTCAGGACCTTGCATTTGGCAGGCAGGCACTTGGGCCCAGGAGCTGTCTCCCCAGCCCCTCAAAGAAAAACATCAAACGCAAGCCCAGCAAAAATATACCTACAATCTTGGCCAGAATACATATTTCTGAGATTTGACTTGGACCTGCCACGAAACTATAGACACTGGAGGAATTTCACTATTTTCATTTTTCTCTGTCTTATTAGCTTTTCCCTTCATACTTGGCTAGATTACTGTGTTATTTTGTTGGCATTTGTTCATGTTGGTTTCCCTTTCTTTTCTCTATGTTCTGTTTTATCATATTTTGTTTTTCTTTCTGTAGGTTGCTGGTTTTTTCTCTGTGTGAGGATATTTTTGATTAATGGAATATTTTTCTTCTATCCTTACAATTCCCTTTTCCTTTCTTCCTTTCTGTTTCATTCATGTTTTAGAATTCTAACTTTTCACTCTGTTTTATTCTACTCACCCTCTTCCTCTCTTTCATCAACTATCTCACTTGACTTTATGATAGTTACATGTGAGTGAACATTGTCTCTGTTCTTTTGGGCTGCCTTCAAAACTTCTAGTGTTTTTCCTCCTATCCTTCCCTCCCATGCCCTACAATTACACAAAACCTAGGTGATCATCCTGTGACTTCCAAACTTGTTCTACTATGTTTTAACTCGCTTATCTCCATCCTACCCTTCTCCTCTTGAACTGCCCACCACAACAGGATAAAATCACTCTACTAAATGGAGTATCTTTGCATGCAAGTTCCTGGTATAAGTTGGATCACATTATATTTCTGTCAACCTTCTACATATTAGGCTAATAGTTACCACAGTTTGTCAGTACCAGACCTTACTTGAGTATGTTGTTATTATAGAACAAACTATTTTAAACATGATGTCATGTATTCTATAACAATTTTTCTCCTCTAAATAACAACACTGTGATTATAAGGGGTCATAACCATCACTGTCATCCAGTACCAAAGGAATGGGCCCTAAGTCAAATAGGTAGCATCTTCTTGGTCTTAATATATTGGGAAGACTGGAGCCGGGATAGATATAAAAACCAAGATCAAATATCAGATCTAGAAGACAAAAGTAAGACTAGCTACCAGGAAAACAAAGATATGTTAAAAATAGCTAGAGATAAGCTGAGTGTGGTTGCTTACACTTATAATCACAGGACTCAGGATACTGTAGCAGGAGGATCACTGCAAGTTCGAGACCAGCCTGAAATGCATAGTGAGACACTGTCTCAAAAAGAAAAAAAAAAAAAAAGCAAGAGACCACAAAGCAATCAACCCAACAGCTATGGAATGAAACAAAATAGAAGAACATATAACTGACTGAAATCAATGAGAAAGGTGAAGACGGCACAAAAGCCATTGGAAAATTCTTCACAAAAATGATGGCAAAACACTTCCCAAACATGGAAAAAGAAATAGATACACAATTAAATGAAGCATGTAGAAATCTAAATAGCCGTGACTAAAATAAATCTACACCAACACATACAATAATCAAGATTCCATAATTTAGCACAAGGATGCGATATTAAAAGCAGCCACACTTCCTGTTCCAGCCCAGCCCAAACCCCACCGCTGGGGGCTGAGCCTGCGCACCGGCCGCGGGTAAGCCCCTGCGCCCCTCTGCCCCGCCTCTGCGTTCCCGCGACTAACTTCCTGTCCCAGCCCAGCCCAAACCCCACCGCTGGGAGCTGAGCCTGCGCACCCGCCGCGGG
>PVJA010008189.1:0-65301 GCA_004027025.1 Myocastor coypus
TAAAAAAAAAAAAAAAAAAAAAAAAAAAAAAGATCTAATGCAAACTCTTAGCTATGAGTCCCTGTACATATGAGAAGTTAAACACTTCCAACACTCAATAGCACAAGAAAACCATTACCATTCCAAAAGGTACAAACAGCAGGATACCAAGCATTGGGACCAAAGCAAGTCCAAAATCCAGAAAGGCAAACATTAAATCCTATAGATCCATGTGAAACATGTGAAGCAATCTGTGGCAAATTATGGGTTCCATGTGGCTCCACCTCTATGGCACTTTTGTTGTTAGCTCCCATGGCCTCTCTGTTAGGCCATCTTTGCTCCCTCCTTGCAGCTCTTTTTAGATAATCCGTATTTCTGGCTTTGCCAAACTCCTAGGGTCTCCACTGCTCACGTCCTTTATCTCAGCACTGGACCATAAATCAATCACAAACTCTAGAACCTGCCCTCATACCTCAACACAGACCATAACAACTATCTATGACCATATTTCCCTATACCCAAAAAAGGTATAAAGATTAATTCATGTGATTATGATCATTAAATAAGCTAAAATTGCCAGAGTCATCACAGTGCACAGCACCAACTCTTGTTATCATTTGTGCCTACAAATGCCATCACAGATGCCTCCATGACTTTTAAGACATCCAACTTCTAAAAAGCCCTCATTGATGCTCAGGAATTCACATTGATCACATTTCTGAACCTACATGGGATGAAACCAAAGTAGCCTTGATACAGCTCCACCCATCCTGGTAGTCACCTCTTTTCTGCAGGACTCTTTGCACCTATGTAGTAAGGTAGTGATGTGTTGGGTACTTGTCAGAGCTCATCGAGGTATTTATTTGTGTGGTCATTTAATCACAACCAGGAGGCAACCACCACAAGCCAGAGTTGTGCTGGAGAATTGATGATGCAGAAAAATGAAAGCTCAGGGTTATTTCCTCTAAGATTTAGCTTGCCATCAAGAACCAGGGTATCTCTGCAGTGCTTTCCTTTTCAGAAAAAGATAAAGCAAAATGAAATGAACTTGCTAAAGATTTTCATAAAAGGGAAATGATAGTACATGGACCTTAATATCTCTTCTTGTTGACAACTGGCCTTCAGTGATTTCTTTTTGAGGTTTCAAAGTATGATTTAAGAACCTCTTTCATGAGGATCATGTAGTCAGTCTGATAAAAATGTAAATGTCTGGCCTACTTCTGATCAACAGAAACAGAACCTGACATGTGGCTCAAGACTCTGCCTTTCATAAGACTCCTTTCTCTTTAATCATTCACCAATATTGATGCACTGAGTTAGACACTGAATATCTATGAAGGTAGCATTGCCAGTTTAACCATGAGTGATGGTTTTACAGCCAGAAGCTTATATTGTAACCTTAGCTCCACCACCTACTCGCTGCATAAACCCAGACACAATGCTTCACCCCTCTATGTTGAAGTACTTTCATCTATCAGATGTTATGAAGCTTAAATGACTTAAGCATGGAAAGATGGAAGAATTGTACTTCACTATAATAGATGTTGGACTTAGATTAGTGGCATTATTTCTATGAGACAAGAAAACATCTCAGAGGATTGAATGATCCGTGAGCCACAGTCCTGCATGGTTTTCTAGGAGGAAGACACAGCCTGGAGAATCCTGATTCACAAATCCTCACATGCTGAGTCCGGTCAGACCTGGAGTGCTCATATTTCTTTCACTCCCATGTGAAGTCTCTGGCAATGAAAAATTCTAAACCTCATGATTTGGAAAGTGCTTACCCAGAAAAAGACATAAAACAGTGGCTCTCAACCCTGGATAAAATCACTTTTCATAGGCCTTAAAACTACAGTACCAATGCAGTACCAATGCCCCACCTCCAAATGTTCTGACACCCTGGATTGTCTGGAATTTGCTCTGGTCACTTAGAATGTTTGAATATTTACCAGGCGATTTTAATATGAAGCATCAAGTGATTGTGTCATATTTATATCAAGTAATGTGCTGAGCGGTCCTATCAAATGCTAAAAGATTTCCCCTTAATTATCTAGGCTTTTCTAGCCATATAACTAGCTCATTCCCCAGTAGTGGTAATGTGTCTCCTTCTTTCTGGTAGTTATTTCACTGCTTTCCATTTTATTTTCTATTGTTCTTATCATGTGAGCAGGCCTCCTGGTTTTCTTTCTGACACTTACAGAAATGTTTCTTGTGCTTTGCTCTTACTATTATGTAAAATTTGGTATAAGCCAGATATTTAATATTAAGAAACCTTATGACTTATGTCTAGAATTCCCCACAAAGTCTCCTGCAATAATGGGAGCAACTTTTCAGAAGTGACTGAATCTACAGTGTGTGATGTTGGAATTGATTACTAGTGCAATGTTAGGATTGAGGGCACTAGAATTAAGAGTGTGAGTAATGCCCTAGGTAGCCTGGAGAAAACAATATGGTAGAAACAGCTGTAATCCTTGCTACCTTCTGCCACCATGCACTGTTTCTCCTGTGTACCACCTGATATACCATGCTACCTTGCAGCCCCTCAGTTATGGACTGAAGCCTCTGCAGACTGTAAGCCTTCCTCCTTTAACTGGTAAATGTTAAGTATTTTGTCAACAATGACAAAAGTAACTAACTCAAGAAGTGCTCTACTTCTTCTGGATTCCTACATGTTTTTAAGGTAGTAAGAGGTGTGAAAATATGTCTAGAGCTCTTTTAATATCCAATGAGATTACCATGAGCAATGTTCATATCATATGTTTCCTTAATTGTAAATAAACTGCAATTTCAAATATGTTGAAACACCAAATATAAAAGGTACATTTTATTTTATTTCATTTATTCATTTGTGCATTTGTACAGGGTCTACAGGGTCTCACTATGTAGATTAGACTCATAGTGATCCTCCTGTTTTCAGCCTCCCAAACTCTGTGATTACAGGTGTGTGTCACCACACTCAGTCTCAATTGCCAACTCAGCAAGCCCTGAGGGCAGGGCCAGCACTGCATGCCAGATATTAAACCCCTACTGTTGAGCTCTGCCTAAGCACGCACTTTCATCTGCTGACCTACCTAGTCAGGCCATACATTTTAGAATAGAGATAAAGGAGGCCCCGGAGATGGCTCAATAAAACAAGCTCTTGCCTGACAAGCTCAGGGTACTAAGTTCAATCCCCAATACAAAAAAAAGAATATTTCATTCAACGAAGCCACCAAACACGGCATGTGAGTGAGACTGCCAGGAACCTGTTGGAAATGCATTTGACCCAGGAACCAGGCCCAGTGTGAGCTTCATCCATCAGACAGCCCCAGTGTGGATAACTGTGACAGAACTCCTTGCAGAGAGGCTAGAGACAAGACCCACCTAGCTGATCCAGAGACAGAACATCTTGCCAGAGTAGCACAGCAGGTTCACCTCCAAGAATGGCAGCAGGAAGAAATGAAGCTCAGCAGCCAGACTTAAGCCACACCCACCTGGACAAGTTTGAACTTGGTAGATCCGGAACTTGTGCTAAAGTAAGCACTCTAAAAAAGCTCACCATTAAACTTCAGAAGTCAGGGCTATACAAAACGACAAAGAGAAGGAGAAAAATGTGCTCTCAGGCCCTGAGCCCACCCAGAATAAATGCAAGAGACAATAGCATAGAAGAAATAGGAAATCACACACCTGAAACCTCTGAAATAATAGCATCCAAAGAACCAACTGCAGAAAGGTACAGAGGAACTCAGATCAGAAATAATTTCTGAAGTAATAAAAAAAAAAAAAACTATAACAAAAAAAGTACTAAGTGCTACTGAAGAAGACACTGATAAAAAAAAAGAATAGAAAAATGATGAAATCCTTGAATGAGTAACATAGGAAAGTAATAAAATGAATGAAGCAGATTCAAAGTGCTATACAGGAAATTAAAACCTCAATCACAAGCTGGCAAAACCACTTCAATGAAAGTGAAAATAGGCTTTCAGACCTTGAAGACATCATTGCAACTAGTGAAGAGGTAAGAAAAGATCTCTTAAAAACAACTAGGATGCAGGAAAAAAATAATTCAACATCTGTAAGATGATATAAAGATGAACAACATGAGACTAATAAGCATCAATGAAAAAGGAGTTAATATACACGATATAAGAATAATATGGCAGAAGTAATACCAGAAAACTTCCCAAATATGGGTAAACAATTTGACATTCAGGTAATCAAAGCATATAAATTCCAAACAACATCAGCCCAATTAAAACCACATCCAGAAATATAATAATCAAGATCCTAGAAATGCAGCACAGAAACAGTATACCAAAAGCTGTTAGAGAAAAGAAACAAAACACATTTAAAGGAAAACCCATCGGAATAATGGCAGATTTCTCCAAACAATCCATCAAGTCAAGAAAAGCATGGAGCAAAGCAGTTTACATCTTGCAAGAAAACAAAATCCAGCCCAGACTGCTATACCCTACAAAACTCTCTTTCAAGTTTGATGGAGAAGTGAAATATGTCAAGGGCAAAGAACAACTAAAGAATTTCATGATGACAAAGCCAACCCTGCACAGTTTACTAAAAGATATTCTACAGAGGGATCAAAGTGATCACAGGTCCATGAATGAGAATAGAAAGAACTCACCAAATAGAACAAACACAGGAGAAAAAAAATTATACAACAGCAATCTTCCAACAATTTTTTTGTATACAGCAGCAGAATATGTCCATCAGCATATTCTACAAATGGAGTTCTCCAGCATTCTCTCAGTCATGATTCTGTCTGGGTCTACAGGATAGATATCAAGTACATAGAAGTAGTTCAATCCCACAAGTGACACCTGACCACCAGTAATGCTCATGGACGTTATCCATGTACATGACATTCTAGAACTTTGTGTAATATCCTATTCCCAAACTGTTAGAAGTTCTGGTCCTATATTTGCCATCCAGTATTTATGTTACGTTTTACACTTAGAAATTCTTTACAACTATGAAAACATTTTCTTAGTTGATATTTTTGTAAATATTAATCTAGTCAAATACTATGTGAATACTCTGAATTAATTACAGATTCACACATATGATACACAACATTCTGGCCTCTAAGTTGGACTCACAATTTGATTTGAACTTTGGAATATTGCTTTGAAATATTTAATTTTATTTTAATTAATTAATACACAATTAATTTCATGAATATTATTTAATTATAATTTTTGTTCTATGATCCATACTGTAACTATGACGTACAATCTACTTATAAGACATTGTATGATATTTTCTCCTAGTATTAGAAATTTTAAAAAGAAAAAGTGTATTATATAAGTATTATATATACATGTGTGTGTGTGTGTGTGTGTATGTGTGTGTGTATGCACAAGAGAATCAAGATAGATATACAGATTTTTTTTTTTAGTTCATTGCAAATAAAAGTTTGTACTAATATTGTTCAGACAAAATATCAGGCCTGCATTTTGTCCTCTGAATAACTACTATGAAGACAACAATATGCATTGTGTTAGGTATTGTAACCATCCTACTAACTTGTTTTGAAACTGTTTCATTGTTATTTTATCTTTTTTCTCATTAAATAGAATAAAAGTTTAAGAAGCAGAATAGACATAGATTTCCTAATATAGAGTAGTTTCTACGATCTAATGGGAAATGTGCTTTTTATTATTTGAATTTGTTTTATGTAACTTTAACTTGGAATTTTAAAACTATATTTTCATATGGTATTATTTATGGTTGCTTTATAACTATATTTATTACATGGTATAATACTTGAGGTCTTTCTAGTTTCACCAAATGAATTGGTTAGCTTTTTCTCTTTTGTTTTCTAGGAATTATTTATCATGCTCCTTGGAAAACTAAAGTAGCACATAAGTAAAAAAATTCTTAGAAAGTAAGAATAGAAATATTGTCTTGTCTTTAAGAAATAATATTTTAATAAGTTATTCAGCTTTTCTCATGTACTCCCTTTCACTACAAATCCAGTGTCTTACAGTTTATTAAATATTCTTTCCCCCTGAGACTTTTATTTGTTAGCACAGCAATATGCACAGTATTTTCATAATCTTTCCAAGAAATCTGTATTCTTTGACTTATCCCTTCTTGTAACCTTAAAATTTGTGTATTATTTATTACTATATATTTTTTAAGAAACTTGCCCTTTATTTCAAAGCAAAAATTATTTTTACTTTTGGGTTTTTTATGAATTACTAATCCTTTAGTCTTGATTTCTTTCTTTACTTTGCTTGTTTTACTTAAGTTGGATTTTCATAGCTTCTGACACTGAATATTTATTGGTTTACTTTAGGTTTTAGTATGCAATGACATTATTAATGTATTACAATATATTAATATAAGGTCACAAATCTAAAAGAAAATTGGTCTTGCTATATATATTTTAACATGTAATACTGCCTTTCAATATTTTCTTTTTTACCTTTTTTTTAATTTTAAAGAGAATTTTAAAAACAATAAAAATGATACAGCATTTCAAAACAAAGTGATGGGTAATGACAAAGCTTATTATATAGCTCATTACTATCTTCAAAGAAGTTCCTCAGAATACCAGATATACACATTTAAGGCTAATCAAATGCTGTAAATACGATTCATTTCAATGAACTAATGGCAATTAGTAGTACAATTATCTTAGCTATCGTATTCCTTCTTTTCTCTTTTCTCCCATCTCCATTACTCTTTCCTTTTTGAGCATTTTTTTTCTCCTTTATACTGCATTGTACCTTTTGAAGCTTATTTACTCTTTCAGTTTCTTACACTGGGGAGATAATATGGTGTTTACATATGTAAGCTTGATAACTTTACTGAAAACTAGGGCTTCAAGTTGCATCTATTTATCTAAAAGAAAGTCTCCATTTTATCTATCTTTATAGCTGACTAATGAATACTCCATTGTATAAAAATACCACATCTTTTTTATCCGTTCCTCATTTGGTTAACATTTGAGTTATTTCCAAGATTTAGCTATCACAAACAGCGCTGCTATAAACATGGGTCCACACTTTATGCTGTGGCATGATGTTTTTAAATCTTCTGGGAAAATATCCAAGACAGGAATAGGTGGTTTGAAAGGGACCTCTAATCCTAATTTTCTGAGGCATTTCCACACTGATTTCTATAGTGATTGTACCAGTCTACACTCCCATCAATATTGAAGGAGTGTTTCTTTTTCCCTACAGCCCTGCTAGTGCTTGCTATTAATTGATTCTTTTGATGACAACCATTCTTTGTGGTATGAGATGGAATCCCAGTGGTATTTTAATTTGTATTTCTTGAATGATCAATAATGTTGAAAATTTTTTCCTGTATTTGTTTACCATTTGCATTTCTTCTTCTAGGAAGTATGTGTTCATCTCAGATGCTCATTTTTGGAATGGGTCCTTAAATTTTGGGGTCTAATTTTCTTAATGCTTTATGTGTGCAAGATAGAAGTTCTTTGTCTGAGGGAGTTGCATTTCATTATTTTCTAAAGAGCCTCTTCTGATTTCTTTTTAGGACTAATAATTATTTAGAAGCATATGGTTTTTTAAGTGCTAACATTT
The DNA here is from genome assembly GCA_004027025.1 of Myocastor coypus. Classification (NCBI taxonomy): domain Eukaryota; kingdom Metazoa; phylum Chordata; class Mammalia; order Rodentia; family Myocastoridae; genus Myocastor; species Myocastor coypus. The sequence goes on from PVJA010008189.1 coordinate 7,527, forward strand.
TTCATTAATGTGGGTTTTTTTTTTCTTTCTATGGTCCTCTTCTCCCCACTTCTACTTTTAATTTTACAATAGACTATTGCTGAGAAATCTTGACCGTTGAAAAGCTTTTTTTATTTATTCTTATTTAGATTCTTGGTGCATTTTAGATATGTATAATGATCATATTCATCACACGGAATTTGTAACCATATATATTTTTTTATTCCTTTTCCCTCAATTTTCTCTCCTCCCTTCAATTCATCTTCCCCTTCCCATTTACAAAGCTTTATTTTCATTTTATCCCTTTTAAAATGGGTTTCCTTCCTTCTTTTCTCCGCTACCTTCATTGTTGCTGTTTCCTTTTGCACAATTTCTTCCCATTTAACAGTATCTACTGCAATTTTGGTCTTCATTCACTCTTTCAATTTCTCACACTGTGGAGACAATGTGACGTGGACACATGTGAGTCTCATTCACTTCACTTAAGAGTTTAAGTTGAGGTATTTCTAGGTAAATAGATGTAACTTATTTAAAGGTTTGAAGAACCCATTGTATTTTATTTCTATTTTGTATATAATTGAAAAGATATAGTGTCCATTCCTAGAGTATAAGATATTATTAATCACAATTAATTTATTAATTTAAAATGCACCATCTTGATACATTTATCTGTCCTGTGCAATAAACGATAGACACTAGCAGAGGCATTTCTCATAGCTAGAAATTGGTTTTTCTCTTACTTTTGCTTGTCACGGATCATGACAGCAATAGTGAATGTGCTACCATATATTATACATCAGTTTTATACATTCATTGTAGGTTTCTCCCTTCGTCATTAAAAAGCAAATTATATGTCCTATGTAACATTTGTCTTGCAGTCTACTTTCATGGGATTTATATTGCCATCTTGGTTTCTTTTGGTTTGCAGTTCCATACTAAATCTCTTCTACTTTCTTATTGTTAGGATTTCTGAATGATTTAACTGTACTTGGTACATATCTAGGTATTTAGAAACTATGTAGGTTATTGTATTTTTAATAAGAGACAAGGGGCTTGGGAGATACCTCAATAAAATAAGCACTTGCCTGGAATAAGAGACAAGTCACTTATGTTTATAGTTAAAAATAATAATCATTAGCCTTCTTTCTTTACAAATGTACTGACTTCTGCATTCAAATGTCCTTTATTCTTTTTCATAATTTTTATTATTATCAGAATTATATTCTTATTTACACTAACTGCTTGGTTTAAACAAACACACTTTTTTATTTTTATCATCAATTTCATTAAAAGTTATGTCTAGATTAGTTTTAATCGTGTTATTTTCTAATTATTGATATTTGGCTCCTTTGATTCTGATTCAGAAAAAGTAATTTATTATATAAGTGAGTCAAAATTTCTTCTGCAGACTGGTCGTTCAGTGCCTGGACCAAGTCCCGGCTCCTGGACTCCAACTCCCACCCTGAACCAGCACCTGCCATTTCCACTGGTCGTGCAGTGCTTGGACAGGGTCCCCGCTCCTTGACTCCACCTCCCACCCCGGACCCACGCATCATTTCCACTAGTCGCACGGCACCCAGAACAAGTCCTTGCTCCCGGACTTGACCCGTCACTCCGGAATTCCAGCCCGAACTCCAGCCTGGACCCCACCTGGACCAACCAGGAGATTTAGCCCTGATACGTTCCCTGCCTCATCAACAACCTGAGCTCAGATTCCACCCACCTGCAGGACCAGAGCTCACACTGGCCAGGTAAGAACTCTCTCAACCCAAATACATCCCCCAACTCGACAACTACAGAAACCCTGACTACACGCATATTACCCACACGGCCACCCACCATCTGCACATGGCCGACCACTGTCCCTACCCACAGGGCCTCAAGGTAGCCAGCCACCTGAACTCCGACTCACAACCAAGCACGTCTGAAGGGTGTGAACAAGTTTGGTGGATCCAGACCCAAATTTCCATAGAAGCTAACTATTTAAGTTCACCAAGGTGCAGAGATCACTGCTATAAAAGAATGATAAGGAGAAGCAAAATTCAATCCCAGATCCCGAATCCACACAAAACAAATACAGGAAACACTACCATAGAAGAAAATGGGAATCATACAGAGGAAATCTGAATCAGTAGCAGCCGACATTGAAAGGCAAGAGCAGATACCTATAGAGCAACTCAGATCCGACATAACATATGTGAAGTAAAAAAAAGAAATGTGTGATAAAATAGACGCTGAAGTGGAAAAAGAACTGCAGAAACACATAGAAAAAACAAGAGCAGAAATAAAATCTGAAATTAAAGAAGAGCTCAGTAAATCAATAGAATCTAAAGTAAGGGAATAACTACAGAAAGTTACAGAGAAGAACAGAGCAGAAATAATGTGTGAACTAGAGAGAGAAAGGATAACCATAATGAGAGACTTGAGTACTACTAAAAAAGACATTGGCAAAAAATTAGAGGAGAACAGAAAGATTATGGATTCCCTGAATGAACAATATAGGAAAGAAATAGATCGCATGAAATAATTTCAAAGAGATATACAAGAAAATAAAATCTCAATCACAAACTGGCAAAACTGTATGAACCAAAGTGAAGATGGAATCTCAGATCTTGATGACACAGTCGCATCTAGTACAAAGATAAGAAAGGATCTCTTAAAAACAACTAGGATGCAGGAATAAATAATTCAACATCTGCAAGATGATGCAAAAATGAACAATGTGAGATTAATAGAAATTAACGAGAAAGGAGTCAATACAAAGGATATAAAAAGAATATGGGCAGAAGTAATAGCAGAAAACTTCACAAATATGAGAAAACAATTGAACATACAGTAACTGCAGCATACAAAATCCCAAATAACACCAACCTGACTAAAAACACAGCCAGACATATAATAGTCAAGATTCCAGAAATTCAGCAGAAGAATAACATACTAAAAGCTACTAGAGAAAACAAACAGATCATATTTAAAGGAAAACCCATCAGAATAACAGATTTCTCCTCACAAACCATGAAATTAAGAACAGCATGGAACAGAGAGCTTCAAGTGCTCCATGAAAACAAATTTCAGCTCAGACTGCTATACGCTGCAAAACTCTCTTTCAAGTAGGAGGGAGAAGTGAAATACTTCCACTAAAAGGAACAACTAAAGAATACCATGATATCAAAACCAACCCTACATAGCATACTCAACCCTACACAGCATACTAAAAAAATATTGTAGAGAAGTATAAAAACAATTCAAACTCAAGAAATGAGAACAGGGGCCTGGCAGGATGGCTCAGTGGTCTAAAGTGCCTGCTTAGGAAAGCTTAGGCATCTGCAGGGACCGCGGTTCGATCCCCAGCACCACATGCTGCACCAGCCCTGCCCTCATGGCAGGCTGAGCCGGCCATAAAAATAGATAAATAAACAAAAGTTCTGAACCAAGAAAAATAAAAATAAAATTTAAAAAAAGAAATGAGAACAGAAAGATCCCACCAAAAAGGCCACTCAATTAAACACAGGAGAAAAAGAGGTAAACAGTAGTAAGTAAACATCATGTCAATCATAAGTCAACATATTTCAGTTATAACCATCAGTGTAAATGGACTCAATTCTCCAATTAAAAAAAATAGACTGGAAGAGTGGATAAGGAAGCAAAATTCAACAACATGCTGTATGCAAGAAGTGCACTTAACTCATAAAGAAACTCATAGGCTAAAAGTGAAAGGATGGAAAACAATACTACATTCTCCAGCACCTCAAAAACAAGCAGGGGTAGCAATCCTGTTTGCACACAGTCTACACTTCAAACCAAGACTGATCAAACGAAATAAAGAAGGCCACTACATATTGGTTAGGGGAAAATTTCAAGATGAAGTGATGGCACTCATAAGTATGTATGCACCCAACACAAGAGCAGCAAGTTATATAAGGCAAACCTTAATGGACATGAAAAATCTAATATCCAATATGACAATCTTAACAGGAGACCTCAACACCCCCTTATCCAAAAAAGGTAGGTCAAGCAGACAAAAATGTAGCAAAGAAGTAGCAGAGCTGAACCAGAACTTGGAACAACTGGAATGCATGGACATACACAGAGTGTTCCACCCAACCACTTCAGTATACACATTTTTTTCAGCTGCACATAGGACATTTTCTAACATAAATCATATATTAATACATAGGTCATGCTTAATAATATGCAAGAGAGCAGAATATATCCTAAGCATATTATCTGACCACAGTGCAATCAAATTGGAAATAAATGACAACAGAAACCACAAGAACCCCAGAAATACATGGAAATTAAACAACACTGTTCTCAACAACCAGTAGGTTACAGATGAAATTAAGCAATATCTTGAATTTGATGAAAATTCAAATGCAACCTACTGGAATTTATGGGACGCAAAAAATGCAGTTCTTAGAGGGAAATGTATAGCTCTAAACTCACACATTAACAAAACAGAATGGGAATAAATAAATACTCTCCTAGAGCACTTCAATTGACTAGAAAGAGAAGAGCAAACGAAATCCAAAGCCCAAACAGGGAGGAAATTATAATGATTAGAGAAGAAATTAATTCAGTTCAGACAAAGAAAACAAAACAAAAATTGTTGAATGCAAAAGCTGGTTTTTTGAAAGATTAAATAAAATTGATAAGGCCCTAGCTAACCTCATCAAAAAGAGGAAAGGACTCAAATTCAAGCAATAAGGAATGAAAAGGGTGAAATTGCTACAGACACAGCAGAGATTCAAAGGATCACAAATAACTACCTTGAGAATCTTTAATCTCACAAAACTGAAGACACAGATGAAATGGACAGATTCCTACAAAAGTACAAATTACCCAAACTCACTCAAGAAGATGGAACAACTCTCAATAACCCAATAACAGCCAATGAGATAAGAAATGTAATAAAAAGCTAACCAACAAAGAAAAGTCCAGGACCTGATGGATTCACTACTGAATTCTACATGAATTTTGTAAGACTTAATCTCAACACTCCTCAAACTTTTCAATGAAATTGAAAAGAAGACAATCCTTCCAAAATCATTCCTAGAGGCAAGCATTACACTGATGCCAAAACCAGACAGAGACAAAACTAAAAAAGAAAGCAACAGGCCAATTTTTCTGATGAACATAGATGGAAAAATCCTCAATAAAATCCTTGCCAATAGAATACAACTAATCATCAAGAAGATTATACACCATGACCAGGTAGGATTCATCCCAAGGATGCAAGGACAGTTCAATATACGCAAATCTATAAATTTTATGCACTACATCAATAGAGCCAAAGCCAAAAAACACATGATCATCTCAATTGATTTAGAAAAGGCCTTTGACAAAGGCCAACACTCATTCATGTAAAAACACCTACAGAACATTGGAATGGAAGGCCTCTACTTCAATCTGATAAAAGCCATCTACAACAATCCAACAGCTAACATAATTCTAAATGGGGAAATAACTGAAGTCTTTAATCTCAAATCTGGCACAAGACAAGGATGCCCCCTATCGCCACTTCTATTCAATATAGTTCTAGAATCATTACCTACAGCCATTAGACAAGAAAGAGAAATAAAAGGAATAAGAATAGGTAAAGAAGAAGTAAAACTATCACTATTTGCAGATGGTATGATAATCTACTTGGAAGACCCAAAAAACTCCACTAAGAAGCTACTAGAATTAATACACAAATTCAGTAGCATAGCAGGTTACAAAGTCAACACACAAAAGTCAGTGGCATTCCTCTACACAGATAACAAACACACTGAGAGAGAAATTAGAGAAACAGTACCTTTTATGATAGCACCGAAGGAAATGAAATACTTAGGAATCAACCTAAGGAAGTAAAAGACCTTTTCAATGAAAACTATAGTACTCTGAAAAAAGAGATCTTAGAAGATCTCAGGAAATGGAAAGATATTCCCTGTTCCTGGATAGGAAGAACCAACATTGTGAAGATGCCATACTCCCTAAATTATTATACAGATTTAATGTAATTCCTATCCAGATACCATCAACATACCTCACAGATCTGGAGAAGTCATTCCTAAAATTTATTTGGAACCAAAAAAGACCCAGAATTGCAAAGACAATTCTGGACAACAAAGGTATGGCAGGAGGCATTACAATTCCTGACCTAAAGTTATACTACAAAGCTACAGTAATAAAATCAGCATGGTATTGGCAAAAGAATAGACCTGAGGATCAATGAAATATATAAAAGGATGCAGAATCAAATACAAACACACTCAGTCACCTTATTTTTGACAAAGGGCCCAAACATGTTTACTGGAAGTAAGATAGCCTCTTTAACAAATGGTGCTGGAAAAACTGGCTCTCTACATGCCAAAAACTAAAACTTGACCTTAGTCTATCACCATGCACTAAACTAATGGATTAAAAATCTAAATATTAAAAGTGAAACATTAAATCTCCTGAAAGAGAAAGTGGGAGGAAATCTTGAAGACATTGGAGTAGGCAAAAAGTTCATGGGCAGAAATCAAATTGCACGTTTAACATTTGAAAGCATCAACAAATGGGACCTCCTCTGGCTAAGAAGTGTTTCTACATCAAAGGAAATTACCAACAGAGTGAAAAGACAAGCCACAAATTTCAAAAAGATTTTAACTGATAAGTACTCAGACAAAGGTCTTCTATTTAGAATCTACAAAGAACTAAAAACCATTAGGGTTCCAAAATTCAAAGACCCAATCCAGAAATGGGCATCTGAGATGAACACACACTTTTCAGAGAAAGAAATTCAGCAAGCCTATAAATACATGAAGAAATGCTCCACATAGCTAGCCATTCATGAAATGCACATCAAAACAACACATAGATACCATCTTACCCCAGAAAGAATGGTATCATAAAGAAATCAATCAACAACAAATGCTGAAGAGGCTGTGGGGAAAGAGGAACCCTTCTCTATTGCTGGTGGGAATTCAGATTGGTGAAACCATTATGGAAAGCAGTGTGGAGGATCCTTAAAAAACTTAAACTGGAAATCCCTTTCAATCCAGCTATCCCCCTACTTGGAATTTTCCCAGAAGAACTGAAAACTTCATACCATAGAGATATCTGTGCACCTATGTTTACAGCAGCCCAATTTATAATTGCCAAATCTTGGAAACAACCAAATGCACATCATTTGAAGAATGGCTGAAAAAATGTGGTATTTTTATACAATGGAATAATACTCAGCTATAAAGAATGATAAGCTAGAAGACTTCATATATGAAGGGATGTATATTGAACATATACTCATTAGTGAAATAAACCAGACCTACATTTGTAAATATCATGTAGTCTCCCTAATATAAGAACTCTAAAGAAAAAAAAAGTTAAGGGCATAACACAGCTCAATGTATTGTGGATTAAACAATGAAGTGACTGGAAGCAGATAACAGAGGAAACACAGCAGGAGCAAAACCATGCACTTACGTACACAGAATGAATCAGATATTGGCCCTAAGAACCTTCAAAAGGTTCATCACATTGATCATAGCACCATGCAATACTAAAAATTATGTTGGGAATGCATGCCATTCTTATCTTTTTTATGTGTACTGCTCCCAATGTAAACTCAGTTACTGTTATACTCTCTCTCTCTCTCTCTCTCTCTCAAGTAAATGGTTGGTTAACAACACAAAAAGAGTATTCATTGAGACTAAGAGACTGGACTAAATGCCATAGGATTGACAGGCTACAGTTTTGTACATCCTTGGATTTCCAAATGTCTGCACAAAAATTGTGTAACTGCTTATATCACATTCTTTGGAGAGTTATTAGAATATTAATGATTGTTGGAAAATATCAATTCCAAACTAAGTCAAAGATGTTTGATAGTGAGAAAGCCAATGATGATAAGCTCAATTACCTATGTTATAGAGTAATAGTATCATGAAGCTTTTCTGCTGGAGGGTTGAGAATGTAAGTTAACAGACCAAAAATTGGAGAAAAAGAAGGCCTATGAGGATAGCCAATATTTTTGCCCTAGCCCTTCAAGGTCAGTAAGGACTCAGGACATAAGAGAACCTGCACTGCAATATCGTATGACTCAGAAGTGTCCCAAATTTTCTGGTCAAGGAGATTATGGGACATCAGAGGAAAGGGATAAACGAACTATAGTGTGTCTAAGGAGACTCACCCAGAGAAAAACATTTTCTCAGGCTTTCACAGAAAGCAAACTGGTCAAGCAATGGCCGTGACTCGTCCCAAAGGCTGACACTGACAACAGTTCTACAAAGCACTGTGCATGGTTCCAAAGTTAATTCTGAGGGGATTTGACCTTGGAAGATACAAAAAAAAATGAATGTTTTGTTGTACAGGTCTTGTTTTAACTTACTCTTGATCACCCAGCGGAAAAGCTTAATTATGAGGCATGAAATGCAGAGCTAGATTGGTGTGATGCGCTGTAGGAGGCTTGGATCAATAGCCTCCAACATTGCCAGTTTCACTGGTGGCCCACTGCAATTGTGGAACATTGGACTGTGTGTGCATCTGCTTCCTCTTAGTTCAAAGAGAAGAATTTTTTTTCTTTCCTTACCAATATCAGTTGCAAGGTGTGTCACGCCCACACCCCGTGCTCTGTATTACTATTTTGATGACAATATGCAGTGTGTCAATTGTTAAAAAAAAATAATATTTATTGAAAGTGTTAATGTTTAATTGTTTCAACAATATTATATACCTATACCTATTAATCTAAACTGATCTGATGGTGAAAATATGTAATATAAACATTGTTAAATTTTTCTGGTTTTGAAATTCGGTACTATACGTACTCTTACTTGTGACTGTTTTTCTATCTTTGTTTCTGCTATTTTTAGTCTTTAAAATAAAAAAATAAAAAATAAATTTCTGGGCCCAGTGGGATGGCTCAGTGGTCTAAAGCGCCTGCTTGGGAAAGCTTGGGCGGCTGTAGGGACCATGGTTCGATCCCCGGCACCACATGCTGCACCAGCCCTGCCCTCGCGATGGGCTGAGCCGGCCATAAAAATGAGTGAATAAACAAAGGTTCTGAAACAAGAAAATAAATAAATAAATAAATAAATAAATAAATTTCTTCTACATCCTCATTTTCTTATGTAGTCCTCAGGGTAAATACAATAATCCTTGGCATTTTCTTCTGTTATTGTAAGTGCTTTTATGAAAGCTACTTCAACATATTTATACTCATTCACCTACAAACTCAATAAATATATACTGGACACATACAACAGGTGAGGTGCCACAATAAATCAGTGAATAACATCAGTAAAACTTTTATTTCATGGAGCTTAAATTCTCATGGGAAAGAGACATAACTGTATAATAGGAATCAAATAAGTAAAAATAAAATAATTTTTAGCTTTATTACAATGTTTTTATAATAAAAGAAAAAATAACTAAAATAGTGGGATAGACATATATGGCTGGGTGACTGGGGAGATAGAAACATATAACATTACTTGTTAAAGGCCAAGGTTCCCACTTCTCCCACTGGCTCCAGCAGGGTTTCCAAGGTTGTACATGACATCTTCACAGCTTGCTCTGATCTCCCCTCGATATCTTTCTTTCCTTTTATTATGCCAGTCTGCTACTCAAAGCCACCTAGAAATTTTCACCAGATCTTGGTGATGTCCTGTAGGTCCAGTAACTGTTTAGGCACCAACTCCATATAGAGAATAATGCTATTCATTTTTGTCTACCTAGCAGTTGACCAAAGGGCTCACATAGAGCTTATAGGCTGAACACCCTCCTAAGTAGCATTTGTTGAAAAATTTTAAAAGTCAAAACATGTTTTGTTAGTAGATAATGTCATTTGATAATTTCAGAGCTCATGCAAAAGAAACTTCATCCACTATACTTAACTTGAAATAATAGCCTTGAATAATATTCAGAAAAATCATTAAGCAAATGAACTACAGCACTACCAAGAAGCAAGGTAGCCATTCCCAGAAGAAAGGAGAGTATATATTACATACATATTATAATACTTTATTATGATACTCAAAATGTCTAATTATCAACTATTGTAACAAAAATTAAAAACATAAAAAGTAATTTTTAAAAATTAATCGAAGACATCCCAGAGGAACCCCAGCTATGGAACACATTACATAAAAGCATTTAGGTTAACTGCCTGAACTATGCCCAAACAACTAATGGAAACAGTAGACAAAGAACTACAAGAAACCAGAAAAATTATGTATAGGCATGGAGTTTCTATAAAGACAAGGAAACCATAGAAAAGGAATCAAGAAGTCTGGACAGAAATTTGAGCAAACCAAAGTAAAACTGAGCAAACTTGAGAAGATTGCAATCACTGAACCTGTGGAATTGAAAGCTGAGGGAAAGTAGTGAAATGAACTGAGCCACTGAGCATCACTAAGTATACTAAAACATGAGGGTCTTAGAGCAAAATGAGGGAACAGGAAATAATTTGAAGAAATAATGGCTAAAACTACCAAAAGCAATGAATGATATGAAGAAATACATCAAAGCATCTCAATAAACTCTAAGGAAGATAAACAGATTTACACTAAGATACATTAGCATAAGCTCTCAGAAATCAAAAATATTGAAATAAGTGAAAGAGCATGTATGCTGTACAAGTGATCTTCAGTAAGAGTAATAGCCAGTTTCTCATCAAAAACCAAGGAGGTCAGAGGGAACACAATGGTGGGTATAGAGGGTTTGCAGAAAAAAAAAAATGTTGACAAAGAAATATGACAAAATTATCCTTCAAAAATAAAGACTATGGGGCCTGGCGGGATGGCTCAGTGGTCTGAAGCGCCTGCTTGGGGAACCATGGGTAGCTTCAGGGACCGTGGTTCGATCCCCAGCACCACATGCTGCGCCAGCCCTGCCCTCGGGGTGGGCTGGACCGGCCAAAAAAATGAGTGAATAAACAAGCAAGGGTTCTGAAACAAGAATAAAAATAATTAATAAAAAAATAATAAAATAAAGACTAGAAGAATAAGTTGCAAATTTCTGCTGTCTACCAGAGTAGACTATGGTCAATGATAATGCACTGCACTCTTGAAAAGTACTAGTTAAGAGCAGAGTCTAAGAGATCTCACCACAAAAAGCAGGTGAGATAATGCGCATGCTCATTAGTTCTATTCAATATATTCATATTCAAAACACCAATGTACATAATGCATTTCACACAAGACATTTTCTACATAATAAATACGTACAATATTTGTTCATTTTTAAAAGCTTTTTTTTTTAATAAAAGGAAATGAAGCCAGGTAAAAGCTAAGCGTGTTTGTTGAGTAGGACCTGTTCAATAAACAATGCTAAAAGGAGCCCAACAAGGTGAAATTTTAAAAAGCCACAGTAACTTACAGTTATAAAAGAAAATAAAAATAAAATAATGATAAATACCTAGACAAATATATAAGCCAGTAGGAGTCTAGTGTAGTTTAAATCTTTACTTCCTATAGGATTTGAGTGACTTCAATATTTCCCTTTCAACAATGAAAAAAACATGTAGACAGAAGATTAATAAGGATACAAAGGCTTTGACATTATAAACCAACTAGATCTAACACATACGCAGAACATTCCACCTCACAGCAGCAGAAATGCACATTTTTCTCAGATATACTGGAAGCATTCTCCAAGATAGACTATACATTATGATGAAAAATAATGAATGAATTTATAGAGAAAAGAATAAAAGTACCTTCTCTACTCAGAACAGAAGGAAACAAGAAATCAATAACAGACAGAAAAAGGTGAAAATGTATACGTGCCCATAACTAAACATCATTGAATTAAACAACACATTCAAATAGCCATTGGGTCAAGGAACAAGTTACTAGAGAAATTAAAAACTATTTTGAAATGAATAGAAAGGAAAATCCAACACACAGTATTTGAGTTGCAACAGCAGAACTCAAGGGAAAATTTATTCTTACACTGAAAAAGAAATATTCTAAAATGGCAAACTTTACATTTTAAGAACAAAGAAATAACATCTTAAGGAAAAAATATCAAGATTAAAGCAGAGGGCCCGGCGGGATGGCTCAGTGGTCTAAAGTGCCTGCTTGGGAAAGCTTGGGTGGCTTCAGGGACCACGGTTCGATCCCCGGCACCACATGCTACGCCAGCCCTGCTCTTAGGGCAGGCTGAGCCGGCCATAAAAATGAGCGGATAAACAAACAAAGGTTCTGAAACAATCAATCAATCAATAAATAAATAAATAAATAAAATAAGATTAAAGCAGAGATTTAAAAGAAAATGCGGGCCAGCAAGATAGCTCAGTGGACTAAGCAACTTCTTAGACACACACAAGGACCGGGATAGCACCCCAGGTACCACATGCCACATGTGGTACCTAGCTCTGCTCCCAGGCACACTATGCCAGTCAGTGAGGCAGGGATTGTGGCACATGGCTATAATCCTGGTGCTGGTGAGGCTGAAACAGGAGGATCACTATGAGTCTGAGCTGTTTAGTGACACACTGTACCAAACATATAAAAAGAAAAGAGAGAGAATTAAATTTAAAAGGAACAATACAAAGACAAAATAAATACTGACCCATTGAAAAGATTAAAAACAGAAATTCATTCGACCCAGCAACTAGGACTGCATGTGAATGACACTGCCCTGGGTGCACTAGAAACTCATTCAACCCAGCAACCAGGCTCAGCACGCCCAGTGTGGAAAACTTCCACAGAACTCCCTGCAGAAAGACTAAAGACAAGACCCACCCAGCTGATCCAGGAGTAGAACATCTTGCCAGAGTAGCACAGCAGGTTCACCTCCAAGGGCTGCAGAAGGAAGAAGTGGAGCTCAGTAGCCAGACCGAAGCGACACCTGCCTGGACAACTTTAAACTTCTAGATCCAGACCTGGTACTAAGGTAAGATGTCTACCAAACCTCTAAACCCAAAGTCAGAAGGCAGAGCTATACAAAATGACAAAGAGAAGGAGAAAAATGTGCTCTCAGGCCCTGAGCCCACTCAGAACAAATACAGGACACAATAGCATAGAAGAAATTGGAATTCACATACCTGAAAGTTCTAAAATAATAGCATCCAAAGTAAAGAAACAATTGCAGAAAGGTATAGAGGAAATCAGATCAGAAATAATTTCTGAAGTAAAAAAAAAGAAATGGTAACTATAACGAAAGAAGTACTAAGTGCTACTGAGGAAGACACTGATAAAAAAACAAAAAAGGGAACAGAAAAATGATGAAATCCTTGAATGAGTAACATAGGAAAGTAATAAAATGAATGAAGCAGATTCAAAGTGCTATACAGGAACTTAAAACCTCAGTCACAAGTTGGCAAAACTGTTTCAATGAAAGTGAAAGTAGACTTTCAGACCTTAAAGACACTGTTGCAGCTAGTGAAAAGGTAAGAAAAGATCTCTTAAAAACAACTAGGATGCAGGAAAAAATAATTCAACATATGCAAGACAATGCAAAGATGAACAACATAAGACTAATAGGGATCAGTGAGAAAGAAGGAGTCAATACAAATGATATAAAAATAATATAGGCAGAAGTAATACCAGAAAACTTCTCAAAAAACTGGGAAACAATCTTGTATTCAGATAACTGAACCATGTAGAACTCCGAATAACATCAACTCAATTAAAACCGTACCCAGATATATAACAATCAAGATCCCAGAAATTCAGCCACATGAACAGTATGCTAAAAGACACTAGAGAAAACAAAACAGATCACGTTTAAATGAAAACCCATCAGAATAATGGCAGATTTATCTTTACAAACCATCAAGTCAAAAAGAGCGTGGAGAGAAGTACTTCAGGTCTTGCAAGAAAACAAATTCCAGCCCAGACTGCTATGCCCTGCAAAACTCTCTTTCAAGTTCAACGGAGAAGTGAAATATATCAAGGACAAAGAACAACTAAAGAATTCCATGACGACAAAGCCATCCCTGCACAGTTTACTAAAAGATATTCTAGAGAGGGATCAAAATGATCACAACTCCATAAAGGAGAATAGAAAGAACCCACCAAATAGAACAAACAATTAAACACAGGAGAAAAAGAGATATATAAAAGCAGTCTTTCAACTATTCTTTTGTATACGGCAGCAAAATATGTCCATCAGCATATTCTATAAATGAGGTCTCCTGCATCTTCTGGGTCATGATTCCGTCTGGGTCTACTGGGCGGATATCAAGGAAATAGCAATAGTTCAGTCCCACAAGTGACACCTGGCCACCAGTAAGCATCATGGACACTTGTCTATTTCCTCAACATACTAGAACGTTATGTGATATCCTATCCCCAAACTATTAGACGTTCTGGTCATATATTTTCTATTCCTGTATTTATGTTATGTTTTATTCTTCATAATTCTTTACTACTAGGAAAATTTTTCTTAGTTGTTATCTTTGTATATATTAACCTATCAAATACTATGTGAATACTCTGAATTGATTACAGATTCATACATACGATACATAACATTGACTTCTAAGTTGAACTCATGATTTGATTTGAAGTTTGGAATATTGTTTTGAAATGTCTAATCTTATTTTAATTAATTACTATTTAATTAATTCTCTGAGTATTGTTTAATTATACTTTTTGTTTTATGATTCATACTGTATCTCTGACTTATAATCTACTCGTAAGACATGGTACTATATTTTCTCTTAATATTACAAACTTTAGTATTAGAACTTTATATATATATATATATATATATATATATATATATATATATATACACACACACACACACACAAGAGTTAGGATAGATATAGAGCTACTTTGTGTTAGTTCATTGCGAATAAAAGTTTGTACTAATATTGTTTAGACATGAAAAAGAAAAGATAAAAAACAAAATTCTTGATAAGATTTCAGTTAGACTAAGAAAAATAGAAAAAAAAAAAATGATGAAGCCGGGCATGGTGGTGCATGCCTGTAATCCCAGCACTCGGGAGGCTGAAGCAGGAGGATCAGTGAGAGTTCGAGACCAGCCTGGGCTACAAAACTGAGCTCAAGGCCAGCCTGAACTGTACAGTGAGACTTTGTCTCAAAAAGACAAAAAAGAAAAAAAAAATGATGAGTAGTTACAATCAGATATGAACAGGCAGATATTGTTATCAACCATACTAAAAGTAGAAAAAATTAAAGACAATACTCTGAGCAATTAACAAATTAGGCAAAGGAGGTAGCATGGAAGGATACCTACAAACACCTTTGATAATGGACTGAACCAGTAATCAAAATGAATATCCAAAACCTTCCCATAATGAAAAGTCCAGGGCCAGATGACATCACCTATGAAATCTAACAAACATAAAAATTACTTAGCATCAATCTTATCCAACTCTCCCCAAAAATATGAGAAATAATTTCATAGTTTAACAGATTCTGAAACCAGGATAACCCCAATACCAAAGACAGAAAAAGATAGAAGAAAAAAGAAAACAAAAACTACTGCTCAATATAATTAATGAATGAAATTTAAAACTCCTGAACAAAATACTGATAAATTAATCCATGAAAAGAAATACACCCTTTAGTCTAGTGGTAGTTATGCTAGGAATGTCAAGGAGGTATAACATAAGAAAAGACTCATGGATTATAAAACAACATATTCAACTAAAAAAAGAGGTTGATTATCTTCACAAAGGTAGCAAGTCATTTTGCAAAATTCAGTACTATTTAATGATTTTAATTTTTTTCAGGAAACTTGTAGAAGGGAGAAATAGCTAGCACTATATTCAGCAGTGAAAGTATAGAAGCTTTCATCTAAGATCAGAAATAAAACAAGAACACTCACTCTCACTACTACCATCAACATTACATTGGATGTCCTTGTCCAGGCAATTAAGCAAGAAAAATAAAGTAATTTAAATTTGAAAGGATGTATCAAAATTATCCCTATTTTCAGATAACATAATTTTAAATATGAAAAACCCAAGAAATACATGCTAATGGGGCCCAGCGGGATGGCTCAGTGGTCTAAAGCACCTGCTTGGGAAAGCTTGGGCGGCTTCAGGGACCGCAGGTTCAGTCCCCGGCACCACATGCTGCGCCAGCCCTGCTGTCGGGGCAGGCTGAGCCAGCCATAAGGATGAATGAATAAACAAACAAAGGTTCTGAAACAAGAAATAAATTAATTAATTAATTAATTAATTAATAATTCTTAAAAAAAGAAATACATGCTAACATATATAGGCATATACATACATACCTACATACATGCAATACATACATACATACCAGAGTAGTGAGAGAAACAAATCATCCAGATTTCAAAAAAATCAGTAATTTTTCTATGCACCACTCATGAACAATCAACAATAGAAATTCAGAAAACAATTCTATTCATAGTCACGTCCAGAAAAACAAAATACGTAAGAACACTCTTAGCTAAGAAAGTGAAAGAATTTTTTACTAAAACTACAAATCATTAAAAAAGAAATAGCAGGGAAGATAGCTTAGTAGCACAAACGCTTGCCTGAGAAGCATAAGGTCCAGAGTTCAATCACTGGCACAAAAACAAAACAAAACAAAAATGAAGGAATAATGAAGATTAAATAAAGAGAAACACGTATTAGTTGTATAGAAGACCTATTAATGATAAGGTGGAATTATGAGTAGATTAAATGCCATGATTGCAAATTTCCACTAACTAGATTTGTAGAAACAGAAAAGTTGACCCTAAGACAGGAAATTGCAAGAAGTTTCAAATAGTCAAAACCAAAATTCAACTGAGAAAGTTTCTGGCCACTTGAAGAAATATTTAACTCTTGTTCACTTGTAAATTTTGTTGCATTGTGAAAGTGCCCTATGTAATCTGGATCTGGGCCTTTTATTAAATATATGATTTGCAAATATTTACTCACATTGTGTAGGTTGTGTCCTATTATACTTATTATATACAAAATTTGTTTTCCAATTTTAAAACTTTCAAGCTACAATAATCAAAATCATGTGATATTGGCATAATTCTACGTACGTAGATACATGAAATAGAATTGACATTTAGACAGAAGTTCTTACACATCCACTTGATTTTCCACAAGATTTTCAGGACTGTTCGAGAAAACAATAATCTTTTTTCAAAAATAGTGCTAGAACAATAAAATAATGATGCACAAAGAGTGCAGTTAACTCTAACAAAATCTAAATTCCACTCCTGAAAAACCCTGAAGTAAGTAGGTGTGGAACGGCCTTACTTCTGTCTGAAAAAGCTATTTATGACAAAGCAACTGCAAATATCATTCTAAAACCAAGAACAAGACAATGGTGTACATTATTACTATCTCTCTTCAACACAGTACCCATGCATTAGCCAGACCAGTTAAGAGAAAGAAACAAAACGGACATACTAGCCCCTCGCTAGTATGTTGTTCAACATTCATGGACTCACTGTTCATAGGTTTTCAAAAAATATCAATCTCAACTATTCACTGTGGATTTTTCACAGCATCAAGGGATTTTGCAGCATCATACAGTACACATATGTTGTTAAAATTACATAGCTTGATGAGTTTAGAAAATGGTTAAGAACATTAGAAGTGTTTTTTAAAGTGTGGAAAAGGCTTATAAGAATGTGGGAAGGGTTAATAAAGCCATATATATGTTATATATCAAATATAACGTCACTACTTTGATGATTTGCACTTAGCACGGGGTGTCTGGGGCCTGGGGTATAACCTCCATGACAAATTAGGGACCATCGCATACAGAAAATACAGAAGTCAAATTAAACTCATCCACTGGCAACATGATTTCACATTATATTATAAAACTACACTGATTTTAAATAAAACAACATGGTGTTGATGCAAAAGAAGACCAAGGAAGAGAAAAGAATATTTTCTATAGTAATAGAAAATGCAGAAATCACCTTACATATTCATCCATCTGATCTTTGACAAAGAAACCTAAAACTGAAGGATATTTAGTCTCTTTAACAAATAGTAGTAGGAAAACTCTGTACACATATGGAAGATTGAAGCCAGACCCATAGCTCATATCACATACTAAAAAATCAAAGTTGGTTAAATATTTAAGTATTAAAATAAAAATACTTAATCTGCTGGAAAATAATAAAATGTAAAGCTCTTGAAGAACTAAGTATAGACATAGACTTCCTGAACAGAACACCAAGAAATAACACCAAGAATCAGTAAAGGAGATTACATTGAACTTAAAATCTCCTATAAACCAAAGAAAATAACTAACAGAGTGAAAAGATAACCTATAGAATGGGTAAATATTTTTCCAGCTGCTCTTCAGACAGAGAACTAATAACTATTTAGAATATAAAAAGAGATAAAAAGATGGACCCCCCAATAAAATAACCAATCAAAAATGGGCAAATGAACTGAATAGACACTTCTCAGAAGTATAAATAGACAATAAACACATGAAAAAGAAATGTTCAGTTTCTTTGGCCATTAGAGAAATACATATTAAAGCCACATTGTGAGTCTTACTTCAAAAACAACAGCTATCATAATGAAATCAAATAATAACAAATGCTGGTGAAGTTGGGGAGAGAGCTTTCAGATTTTTATGAGAATATAAACTAAATCAACTTCTATGGATACCAGTATGAACATTCTTCAAAAAACTTAAACTGAAATTGATTCAACTCAACTCTTATCCTTCTTGATATCTTCCTAAAAGACCTGAAGACATCATATTAGAATGATACATGCATACTCCAGCTTATAGGAGCACAATTGTTAACAGTTAAATCTCGGAAGTTGTCTATGTATCCATCAACAGGCAAATACATAAAGAAATGTTGTATTTATATTCATTGAAGTACTCTTCTACCATTAGAAAGGATAAATTTGAGTAGTTTTCTGGAAAATAGATTCACCTTGAGATAATAGTGTTGCCTGAAATAAATCAAACACAAATTTAAATATTGCATGTTGTCACTTATATGAAAAACTCAAAGTATAACTAAATCAAAGAGCAAAACAAACATAAACAATAGGAGACAGGGAGATAAGTCTGTTGCAAAACGACAGGGAACTAGGAGATGGAGGAAGCAAGAAGAAAAAAGATGCATTTATACTCATGGGCCAACTTTCCAGTGAAGATAACTATTACGTGTTGCAAACGTGCATCAATAAAAAATTAATTAAAAATGAAGTTAGAAAGCTTCCCTCACTCTGTATATAAAAAGTAACTCGTAATGAATCAACAACCTTTCCGTAAATAGTTCTCAGATATCCTTGGCCAATTCAGTTGCTCCTTTTTCTTCTTGAATGTTGTCCTCAGACTAACTAAAGTACTGCAAATGTGGCCTCTCAAGAAGTCAAGGAGTACCTTTACCAGCAGCAGCTTGTTCTTGTTGCTGCTAGGGAATGTAATATCTTGGGTCAAAAAGAGCATGCACAAGTGCTCACGAGCTTTGCCCCTCTCTCCTTTGAAGAATTTTCCAGTGAATCAGTTGTCTCCAAAGGTTCATACCTCAGGATGGGCTGTCTTTCAGCACCTCTCAGCTGTAGTACACATGGGGCAGTACACAGAAGACTTCATCTGCCCTCGATAGACATCTTGCATGTTGGCAGTCTGACTCACTGTGGGTCTTAAGATTGTTGTGTTTGGTGCTTGCTCTCTAGAAATAGCAAGTTTGGTTCATACACCTTTTTTTTCTGTCTCACTGATCTAAACCAATCAAGAAAACCAGAGCCCACAATGCAGTAGGCAGAAGCATCCCCTTTTTTCTCCTGATGGATGGTGTAGTTAGTATCTGTGTTCTCTTTCGCACAGTTACTAGTCCATCATTAGGACTAGTTACTAGGAAGCTACTCTCATGAACATAAAGGTTAAAACCATACATCTATTAGACAAATAATCAGAGTCAATTTTATGGCCCTATATTTAGCAATGTGTTCAACAATTTCACAGCAAAGGACAAGCAACATTTAAAAGATAATGAAGAGTTCATGAAAATGAAAAAAAATCTCTCTATCAAAGGATACAAGAAGCAAAGTATAAAGGCAACGTACAAAATAGGAGAAAATATTTGTAAGCCATTTATCTGACAAAAGGTTTATGTCTAGGTTATATATAAAGTTTTAAAATACAACAAAAAGGCAATACAGTTTAAATGAGGAATTTTAATAGATGTTTCCCCAAATGACCAATAAATACATAAAAAGATATTCAACATTTTCAGTATGATTGGTCATTAAGGAAATACAAATCAAAGCCACAATGATACATCACCTCACACTCACAAAATAACTATAATGATGTAGAAACAAAACTAACACGTTATTAGCAAAGGTATGGAGACATCTGAGTGGTAATGCATTGCTGGTAGAATATAAAATAGAGCCACCACCATGGAATATAGCTTGGTAGTTCCTCAAAAGTTAAGCATAGATAGTTAAGCACTACCATATGGATCACAGCTACCATATGATATAGCCATTCTCCTCCTAGAATGTATATCAAAGAGAAATGAAAATACAATCAACTCTCCATATCCCTAGATTCCACATATGCAGATCCAAACCACAGATCAAAATATTCAGAAAAAAAGTTGTGCTTTTTCCTTGTTAATATTCCCCAATACAATGTAACATCTATTTACATAGCATTTACATTTTATTAAATATTGTAAATAATCTAGACATGCTCTGAAATAGAGAAAATTACATAGGTTATGAGCAAATATTTTGCTAGTTTTTTTTTTTTTTTTAATAAGGGATTTGAGCATCTGTGGATTTTGGTCTCTGACCATCCTGGAACCAGACTCCCATTAATAGCAAGAATGACTGCACACTACACACAAAAACTGTCACATAGATGTTATGGAAGTTTTATTTACCATAGTCTAAAACATGGAAGCAGCTCTAGTGTCCATCAATGGATGAACACAGTGTGCCATATGTGCACCACTGAATGTGACTCAGCTATAAAAAGGAAAGTACTGAAGAATGCTATAACCTAAATGAGTGTAAAAAGCTTTATATAAAGAGAATAAAGGCCAACACCAAAGGTCACATAAGTGTGTGTTTCTTTTTATTTGAAACATCCAAAATGGACAAATACATAGGGACACAAAGCAGACCAGTGTTTGCTAGGGGCTGGAGTTGTAGCAGCACAGAAGGAAAAATTGGGAGAGGTTATGTAACAGGCAAGGGGTTTCCTTCCAAAATGATAAAACGGCTTTGTAACTAGAAAGAGGTGACAGTGGCGGAGCATTGTGAATGCACTAATGACACTTTTTAAAAAATAGTTCATTGTATGAATAGGTTTTACCTCAAATTTGTACAAATGTACATACAGGTTGCATTTTTTTGTTTATTATTGTTTTTGGTTGGTATGATTGTTTTTTATATTTTTAGAGGTTAGAAGTCCAGATTCAAATCTCACCAGGCTGTCAAATCTCACCAGCCAAGCTGTCTGAGAGATTTCTTTTCTGGCCTTTCAGTTTCTAAGCACCGTATGCATTCTTTGGTTCACAACCTTGCTTCCCATTACTCCAACCACAGCTTCTTTTGTCAGTTTTCTTCCTTAATCTAATTTTAATCTCCTGCAATCTTCTTTTTAAAGGTCCCATGGCTACATTAGCTTCTTGTCTTAGTTACTGTGCTCTCATTGCTGTGACAAAGTGCACCATGATCAAAATCAAGTAGAAAAGGTTTAGCTCACAGTGTATAGATGCTTTGGTCCATATTTGGCTGACTCCAAGACAGGGCAGCATAGTAGAGGAGAAACAGTTCATGGCAGACAGAGGAAAGTAAGGCACCCAGGGGCAAACAAAGCAGCAAATGACAAGCAGTTATGGTGTCCTCTTTCAGGCCCTTATACTATATTCAAGAAACCTGCCTTTAAGGCAAATAGCACGCACACCCAGGGCAGGATACCACTAATCCTAACATTGCACCACGAATCAATATCAGTGCCATATCTTTAATCCCAACATCTCACAGTCTAGTTCCAGCCACCTATAAAAAGCCTCACAAGTGAGCACATGAAGTTTTGGGGAGATTTAGAACCAAGCCATATCCCCACACCTCAAAGATCCAGAATAATTACCTGTCTCAGAATCTTTAATCATATCTACAAAGTCCTCTTTGCCATTGCACGAGGTGCTGTAAAAGTTCTCACAGTAAGATGGTGGCTATCTCTGGAGGACCATGATTTTGCCTATTTTAAGCACTAAAGATCTAAATCTGGGAATGTTTTGCATATGGAAAATAGCCTTCAAAAAAAGCAGAGTATTGCTTTTCTTTTATATCCTGATTTCTTCATTACTTAATGGTTTACTTTTTTTTTTGCTATTTTTGTATGGCCAGCCCAGCCTGCCCTGAGTGTGGGAGTGGTAGAGCATGTGGTGCCGGGAATCAAACTGTGGTCCCTGCTGTTGCCTAAGCTTTCCTAAGCAGGCGTTTTAGACCACTGTACCATCTTGCCAGTCCTAATGTTTGACTTTTGTTTCATGCCTTATTAAATGAAACATTTATAAGGATTATATGGTCTTATCCCTCTGACAGATGAGTTTCAGATCCATACAATTTGTTTATTTATTTTCTTACCTGTGGTTTTGGATGTTGAGCTCAGGACCACCTAGGTGTGGGCCAGCGCTCTGCCACGAAGTGCACCCTCAACCCATGCTATGGACTTCTGATTCTATGTCATGCCATTTTGCATAACAGTCATATTCCTCTGCATTCTAGAAGGACAAAAAAAGACTAATTTTTCTTCAATGCCATTGCTTCAGTCTTTTATATCATCAGCTTCACTATTTTCTGTCTGGTGAAAACTAAATTCTTCATGTGTGCTTCTGGTTTATTCGCTCTCCTCATTACTGTCATTTCTGGCTGTTTGCTCACCATTGCATTCTGCTCCTGTTTCATGGAGGCCAAAACTTCATGCCTTCTTCAGAGAATTTCAAGAAGTTTTACGATGTTTGATTCCACATCACTTGTTATGCTAACCTCTAAAATATGTTTCATGGTAAGCTTTTTTTTGCTTTCCCATTTAAAATTAATAGAAACCTATCCAGCGTTGTATTCTGCAGCAGGTGTGGTGTGCACAGTTCCATTCACTCCACTCACCGACCACTTTGATCTTAGCCAAACACTTTCCTAGATACCTGCCCAGCAGGCAGGAGAATATGCAGCTAGATCCTGAGCTCCAGTGTCAAGCAGATGCTCATGTGATATAGCTCTACTGCAGAAATCTCCATCTTCAATACCCTGAATCATGGGGACTCCAAAATGATGAAGTGCTCCCAAATTAACTCCAGCACGCAAAGCTACTAGTTCTTCTTACCTGCACAACATTGCTCACTGAGACAACATTTTCCATGTAATAATATGCACATCCATCATCCTTATTTCCTTCCTTCTCTGCAGTTTTATTAGAGTTTCATTTTCTCAGGGGACATGAAAAGGAGAATTATTGGATGGGAGGGGAGAGGAACCACATTCTGAGCATGTCAAAGAACAGTCAAACAGAAGAGACAGAGCTGGCATTTAGCTACTTGGCTCCAGTTCTGATTATTCACAGAAGACTTGACTTTGAGGGCTGGTGCCTGTGTGGTCATGGCTGTTAAATGTTTTGAGTATCACCTCTGGGTAGAGACACATTCTGTAGGAATTAAATTTGCTTTGTTTTCATTGGCAAGGCCTGTGTTAGCCCCCAACTGTGGTTCTCATTTTAGTTTTATAGCTCTTGTAATGTTTGTAGGCACTCCTAGTAATTCTGCTAGTACACTGGCTATCCTCTCAGCCGTTGATGTGGTTCATTCATCCCCTAGATACTAATTAAGAAGCTGCCCTATGACAAGCATGATGCTTGACCCTAGGCTGCAATTCTAAGTCCCAGATACATGATTTTATTTCTACAGATTTATCTTTCCCCATGTCTTCGTGGTTAAGATCCAGAAATCTTTCTAGAACTGTTACCTAAAAATCACCATAAACTAAATAATGCTAATGCTTTTTTACCAAGACTCAGGAGCCCAGAAACATGGGAAGCAGAAAAAAAAAGCATGAGGCTAGAAATCGTTTCAATTTTCATCCTTGGTTTGCCACTAATACCTGAGGACATCGTGCTGGTCACTTCTCCCTTTACGCTCAGTTCCCATGTGTGCAATCATTGGACTATATCAGCTTCTCCGCAGAGCTTTTCCAGTCACAAAATTCTACGATTTCCAGATAAATATTCTTCCTCCTATAAAAGGTATCTTGGAAGACATTTTTTATCAGAGGATCTTAATCCTTATGTTTATCAATACAGTAGTCTAGTTCTCCTGACCCTTTTTATACCATTCCTAATAAGAAATGTACCAAGCATATGTGAAACACATGGGATCTGTCCAAAGGCCATGAAAGATACATAAATTACACAAGTGAAAGATGCAAAACATATGTTGACACATCTCAAATCCACATGTACATTTTGGTTACGGTTTGATGGTACTTAATTTTGAGGATTATTCAGAAACATGCTTAAAGTACTTCTATAGAAATGGTTTTCCAATGAAATACAAATCCTTGTGGAAAAACAAGTGAAGCATCCCGAATTTCATGGAGGTAGCCAGAGAAATACGAGTGCTCTGAATTTGGCCAGAGAGTTAGTCAGTCACACCTTGCAGAATAGAGATAAAGTCCAAATGAAATAAAAGATCAAGAAGCTGTCATCCTAGTTATCTCATATCAAAAGACGGTATCCTCACCTACGAACCTCCAATGGGAAGACACAGCTGGTCCATCTGCTTTATCCATCAGCCCCACATTAGGACCCTCTCTCAGAGTCCCACATGTGTTGACCACACAAATACAAGTTCATGCCCTTCCTGTTGCCTGCTGAATGTCTACTCACTCCCCAGAGCCCTGGTCAAGCACAATCTCCACCACAAAGCATCTCCTCATCTCTCCAAACTCTGAGAGCACCCCTCCTACATCCTTTCTCTCTCATCTTTCATCTGTTGTGCCTCCTGCCATACTAGATAGCATTTCTTGTTTCTCATGTTGAGGAACACTTATTGAGTGATGGAGTAATAAACATACTTCTATGATCTTTGAGATTCCTGGGGCCTTGCAATATGCCTGACACGTTTGTTAATAATCTGAGTTAATGAATGAAAGTTTGTTGACACTGAAAGTCAGATCCAATCATACTCTGACCTTGGAGATTCAACAGGAGAAGCCACAGTCAACATGTTTCAGAACAGGATTTTAAGTTTAGTCAAAATTTTTATTACTGGAGAACTCCAATTGTATTGGAAAGAAAAACTACATTCAGTCAAGAAAAATGTAATAACCATGCACTGTGAGATTCCATACTGTCCCAAATTCAGAATAATTTACAAGGCTGCCCATCAATTGATTGATCCCTGCTAAAGTTGGGAAGAAGTGTGATAGATAATGACACAGATGACAATATAAAATCACTCTTAAACCAAGATCACTGGTGGAAAGAGCCTACTGATCTGGGAGAGTTGAGAAAGGAGAGAGGTCAGGTCAATCTGGGCCAGCAATTAACCAAGGCCAAGGGAGATATATATCAGCCCCATGCTCTGAAAAGCCATATGTAGCAAGACTCGGGAGTTAGGCTTTCCCATGAAACTAACGCATGTTCATGGAATGTAGAAGACTTGTCCAGTAATCAGTTCAGCAGACTTGGCGTCAATTGTCATTGATGCCTGTGACTTCTTCAATTCTGGCTGAATTTTCCTCTCATGTGTGGGGAAATGAGCGATAGAGATCGCTGTTTTGCACAAATGTAAGCTTGTAAGTGTGGGTAGCTTAGGTAGGGTCGCTGAATCCAAGTGTCTCCAAAGGCCAGGCAAGTAACACAAGCTGAGGAAGCAAGTCACATATGTTCTTTCACTATACTCATGCTGTCTGTATATCAGACAGAAATTTTATTAACTTCCTCAAAGAAACTAATTACCTTACATTTGTTTCTTTTTGTTTCTGAAACATAATGTTCTTGGTCAATCATTCATTTCCTTGCCTTTGCTATATAAAGAAATTTCACTCAGCTTGTAACTCAACTTAATTAAAAAACAACAACATTGTGAACTCAATGATGGACTAAAACGGATGCTTGCCTCAGTGTCAGATCTCAGTAGGGAGCTGCAGGGACTACGGAGAAGTGAGGGACATCTGCCATACCCTCTTGAGCCACCTTGACTCCGAAACAGCCATCTTGGGTGCCAAAAGCTTGGTAATATAGGCTGGGGACCAGACCTGACTTTGCAAGAGAAGTCAGAAGCCTGGATGTTTTGAGAAATCTTCTACTCTTCCAATGTTGCCAACTAATTTGAAATGATTTTTAAAACACAACGTGAACCAGAATTCTGTGATCCAAATAGTGTTGGGGCTGGCCAGTGGTGCCATACCCGCTGCCCGCATGAGTGAAGATGATGTAGCTTGTGGGAGAACTGGGCTCTGGGCCAGGATCCAGGATGGCAGGGTCAAGTACATTTCCACCATTAAGCCAGTGCAGGAAGCAAAGAAGACCACTGAGATCAACAGCACGGAGCTCTGCCGGGACATGTTCTCCAAAATGGCCACCTACCTGTCCCGGGAGCTGGTGACCACCAGTGAATACTACAAGCTCCTGGAAAACATGAATAAATAAAACATGAAAGATATTGCTATAAACAGTAGTAGAAACTTGAAGGATTTACACCAGAAGTGTGCTGGGCTATGGCCTTACCTGGATCAGGTAAATGTGATTGAGGAACAGGTAACAGCGCTTGAGCAGGCAGCCTATAAGCTGGCATATTCAAAAAACTGGAAGCTAAGTGTGACAAGCTGGAGAAGAGGTGAAAAACTTATTCCTATAACATAAGGCCTTTTTAAATATGGAAGGATATGTTATAGCATCTCAATTCTTTTTTTTTTTTTTTTTTTTTTTTTGAGACAGGGTCTCACTGTGCAGTTCAGGCTGGCCTTGAGCTCACTTTTTGTAGCCCAGGCTGGTCTCGAACTCACACCGATCCTCCTGCCTCAGCCTCCCGAGTGCTGGGATTACAGGCGTGCGCCACTAGCATCTCAATTCTTAAGCTGATGAAATATCGAAGTTCCTCAAAAGGAAACCTCCCTGGTCACCCCAGGAACATCTCAATGTTGAGTGCGCTGGAGGACAGTGGACACTTCTGGACCTTCCAGAAGCTCACACTTACAATTCCTTGTCACTTGAACACTTCATCACGCATTCAGTACAGACACTCTCTGAAAGATCAGGAACAACCTAGGCTTTCCAGTAGAAGCAAATGAGGACCTATTCCTCTGGCAGTGGT
This sequence comes from Myocastor coypus, assembly GCA_004027025.1. NCBI lineage: Eukaryota > Metazoa > Chordata > Mammalia > Rodentia > Myocastoridae > Myocastor > Myocastor coypus. The sequence goes on from PVJA010008189.1 coordinate 34,743, forward strand.
TATTATTTTCTTAAGTGGCTGATTTTGGAGTTACCACGTAAATTTGTTTTTGTTTTTGTTTACTAGTACTAATGTTATTAACAAGAGTGCAAATTAAAGGAAAACAAAAATGAAAAAAAAAAAAAAAACCCAAATGTGTCTGAAGGCTAGGTCTGGTTCCTGGGCCACCAATTAGCTATCATTAGCCCAGTACTAGTCAGCATCTATCTCAGAAAAGCCAGTGTCAGGGTGAGGAGAACGAAATATTTTTGAATATTCACTTATTTTTAACGCTTACTATATTCCAAGAACTTCCCCCTCTGTTTCCTTGCTTAATCACTTGAATAGGTTATGAAGCAGTTTTGGATCCAGTTTCACAATCAAAGAACAGAAACTGGTATGAGTTAAATAATTTGTCAAAGGCAACTCAGCTAGAAGCTTCAACATTGGGAACGGTTATCTACTTCTTGCTCCCTGAGTACACCTTCATACCTGTGATTCCTAATCTCTCTCAGTTTAGGAGACCTCACCCAGCTACCCTCTGTCAAAGGTAGCGCATGGTCACTCCAAGTCTGCCTGACATAACCATTCCCCAGAATCATAAGATATTCCTGGCAAGCAGAATTTGCATGCCTCACCAAGTCTTCCAAAGTGCTCCAGTACTGGAACAAATATTACTAAGCTCTCACTAAGAAACATAGGACTAGATTGGGTGTGGTAATGCATGCCTGTAATCCCAGAGCTTGGGAGGCTAAAAGCAGGAGGATTACTACAAGTCAGATCTGTGTAGTGAGACACTGTAAACCCTGTACTAAATACATAAAAAAAAGAAACATAGGACCTTCGTTTTACATAAATACAACATATGTTGGTAAGTTTGATATATATATATTTTAGTCCACACTAAGTCTATACTCCTCTGGACTCTGTGTGTGTGTGTGTGTGTGTGTGTGTGTGTGTGTATCGGCTCTGTTCCTATTCTTGGTCCTCTTCATTTAGTTGATGCTATTTAAACACTGGTAGAAGGATCCACAGAACTTGGAAAGAGATATAGTACCAGCCCTTTTAATACTTAAACTGCTAGAACCCAAGGGCCAGAGGGACTCAGGGCTGATCTGCAATTACTCAAAACTGGAATCACACTGTTTAAAGACAGACCACAAAAAAGTAGCCCTCTACACAGACAGTGACTAACGAGTAGAATCCCAACAGCCTTGCTGGGATTGCTACCCTTTTTCCCCAACTTATTCCTCTTTACCTAATATTCCCAGACCTTCTCTACCCTTTCTCTCTTCAGCACAATGTTATTACCTTATTCAGATTTAATCGGCCCCATTGGAGCTGGGTTTAAGCTGGAAGATGCTCCTCTTGATTATTCAACCACACTGATAGATGGATCCATAGAACGTAGGAACAGACGTAGGACCACGGGCACCGGGGAGGCACACAGGAGCCCAGGTGAAAGCAAGGGACTGAGTAACAGTGGGGATCTCAATGTACCCAAAGCAGAAGTGGCAGAACATTCCCATGTCCTTTATTTTGATGGGCATTTACAAGTAGCCCTATGATTAACAAAAGGATGCTCTTACACCCACCTTACAGGTGAAGAAGCTGTATCGCAGAGGTCAAAGTGACTTGCCAAGTCACAAGGCAGCAGTGACAGTGAAGTGCAAGCTTCTGAACCCTTCACGGGTGTCTTTTGGGGTATCTGTGTCCTCTTCCATACAATGTTCATTCTTCTGATCTGAACATGTTTACTTTCTCCTGGTATAAAATTGGAAATACCAAAATATAGAAAAAATCAAGTGATGGCTGTAGTTTTATAATCGTGTTGATGTATTTGCTTCTCTGATGTATTTTTAACTGAATTAGGAGCATACCATTTATATTCATTTGTGTTATTTGTACACTTATTAGGTTAGAAGAATTTACAGTATTCCTAAATATTCATTGGAAACATGATTTTCCAGTAATTGCAAACATTTTATTCGACATAAGAGCATTCCCCTATTTTGGCATATAGATATTTTCATAATTCTATAACTAAAAATCAGACTATGACAAACATTCTTATTGCTAGATTTTGTTCTACATCTCTCTATAGGAAAACCAGTAAAAATTTTCCTTGGGCCATATTGTGAACCAAGCAATTAATCAATGAACATTCCAGAAATGAGTTTAAACATTTCACAACAGCTGAATGCAAGGAACACATGGAGTTAAGGGCATTTTCTGAAAAGTCTACATTTTTTAGCTATCCCTTCCTATATCAGGGGACTTCTGCTGTTCTTCTTGAACTGACTCTCTACTCCTAGGCCCCATATCCTCTGCACAACAAGCTGGATGCAATTTTTAAGGCTGTATCTGTGCCTTTACTGAATCCTCGAGTATTCCACACACGCCTAGAGCTGGTGGAATTAAGAGAGTAAGTCAGAAGCAAATACCACCGCTGGCGCAGAGCAGGCGCTCAGTGAATGCTCTTTGCGTACGCATACTCATGCCTCTCATCCTCTAGAGCACCAACTGGCCTACTCAGTGATTATTTTTCCTCGGAGTGGCCTAAGATTTCCCTAAACACAGGCCCCACTATCTCCAGCCTACCACAGTTTGTAGCACAAATCCGGTGCTTTGGGTTTTATAGAGCTGTAGATGAACGGGTTCTTTATCTTGAGAAAAAACTGAAGACTTAAACCCCCAATCAAGGCACTCTCCAAGGAAAACCATGCTCAGAGAACCTTAGAAATTGCCAGAGTTGTCATCAGAATTTAGGAAATATATTCAAAATAGAGTTTGAAAACCATCACTCCTTTTTTCAAGAAGCATCTAACCTCCCCCCCTCCTGCAGATCTGTTGATGTTTCAGCTTTAAATAGGGCCACCCAAGTTCTAAGTCTCTGCCAGCAGAGTCTGATCAGTTCTGGTTGAGGGCAGCACACAGTAATCAGTTTAAATGGAATCCCCAAAGTAGTTTCATCACTATGCTTTCTTAAATGGAAAACAAAACAAAGCATGAAAAGGCAATGTGATGGAAAACTCTGAGTGACAAGACAGAAGAAGATGGCTTCTTTAGAAGGAAACCTGTCCTTCCTTCGAGTGGCTTCACTGTGCAGCAAATGCTCCAGCATCTCACCAGCAAGATCTCTGTGAATGAAATGAAGCTACTTTATTTCAATTCACGTCCACTCTTTCATTGGGTCTTTACACCAAGTCACGAGCAGCTAGAGTAGGAGTGACTGTACCTATAATACACACAGGAGCTCTGAGGTTTGGGAGACATTCAGGGCCTGGCCACAACCTTAGAGTTAGTGAGAGATTAAGTCAAGAAGTTCACCCATCACTCAACCTAGTCTTGATAGCCTGGGTGTTCTGGTCTTAGAAGCAACTTCCCCTGCCCCTCTGTCTCCAGTATTCCCCTTTACGTGGTGAAGAATCCTATCTCTCACTGGAAGACGCATGGACTATCAGGGCAAACCTCTCGAGATCTTGGGCACAAGTATTAGTCATTCTGGCGCTTGGCCTTGCTGACCTCACCCCCTTCACAAAGCCTCTGTAGAAATGAAGGGTCTCTTGCCATCTGCCTCCCTGCAATCCTCTGTCATTTCATGCTGGAAATTTTTCTGAAATCTTCTCCTTGTTGCTCTTTTTCTGATCTCATCTTCTAGCAAACATTATATTCACTATTTTCTCCTCAGGGCTCTGTGAGGAGCACAAGGAAGTAGATACCTTAGGCTGGTATTGAAGGCTGTCTCTGTGCTGTGTTCCTACCCTGCAGCCCTCACCTCATCTCTGTTTTCCAGGGTAGTACTAGGGAGCTCCTCTCTCTTTGCACTGAGTCCTCACTCCTCTTCTTACTTGAACTTTCTGAGATTTATCAAACCCTGCTCCCTCCTAAAATCCAAGACCTTCTAATCTTCCCTACCTGCTTCTTTATCTTCCTTCAGTTGTCCTCACAGTAGACCAGCCTTGCCCAGCTTTTGCACACCTGACACACTAAAGAACTGGCCTACTAACCCACTCACATCCCATCTGAAATAGAAGTTTCCACTTATTATAATGAGGTCATTGTCTGTGCACCTCCTGACTCTCTTATTCACAAATATCTTGAAGATTTTGACTGTGACTTAAAGATCAAGAATTCTCCACTGAGCACAGAGCAGGTGCTTACAGAGTATATGACTAGATGAGTAAGGGCCATGAAAGCAGGTGTAGAGTGTGGAGCCCTGGATGGAGCCTGTAATCCAGCCTGGGAAAACATCCTCATTTCTGAGTTCCTGGTACTCATTATAAAATCATAAGATCAGATAAGATAATCACAAATATTTCTTCAAGCTCCAAGGATTGTTAAATATATGGGGTGGGTGGAAAATGTCCTGCTGGGAGACCAAAATGTTTTTTGAAGAGCTCAGCAGTAAGACTGAAGAACGGTTTTCTCACCAAATGTTGACCGTGCGTCCTGAAAGTCCATTGACTTTTTTCAAGTCCCCCAGACCCTCTGGTCATAATGAGATCCATACACTTGTCAGGCACTGGAGTCATTTGGCCTTTGGCCTTCTTCTCACCAGCCCGAGGCACAGGGGAGTTGGTCACGACTTTCACACACGTGTTCCCTCTTACCTAATCTTTCAAAAGGAAACACAGCATTATAAAATGTAGAGAAAAGCAGGAAAGGACACAAAAAGGGTTGGAGAAAACAGAACTTGAAAAATAGTTTGCCAACAAAAAAAAGAGAATATTTCATGCATGGGTCATTAAGCTGAAAACCCGAGTTGAATTTAGGAAAGTATTTTCATGAATGTCTAGGGTATAGTGGTTACAGCACACACACACACACACACACACACACACACACACACACACACACACACCTTTCAGTCCTATCTGAGCATAAATATAAGGTTTACAAGAGAAGCGTATTTGTCAAGCACCAAAACGGTGGTAATTAAATCCATTGGATATGTGTGCATTAAAGAAAAGCTAGAATCCCAGCAGCCCAAGACCTTATAAAGTAGCTGCTCATCACCAGCACCATAATTACTTGTGAGCCCAAGGAATGTACAAGAGACCTCCTCAGACTTGTCTAGTATCAGGCAAAAAAAGCACCATAATTATATCTCAAATATGGAGCCAAACCTAACAACATATGTACGGAAAAATATGTCTCAACTCTCTGTGCCCTCTGAGGTGATTTCAGGTACTAGAACTTGTTGCTTTAGAGAAAAGCAGTAAATCTTGGTTGAACTCAGCATAAATAGGAAAATATTTATAAATGCCAAATAAAGGCAAAAGCTCCACTTAGAGACAAAGGAATGAAATTCAAAAGGTAAGGGATATATTTTGTGACTTAACTTGTAATTTAGATAGTACAATCAGATAACTAGATGGAAATGTACTCAATGCCTGTGCGATTTCAAAACAAATACAAAGATTTTCTCAAATGCTATAAGTTTTGCAAAGTATTTTTGTTTCATCCCATCTCTCTATTCTGGCAATAGCAGACAGTTAGCAAAGCAGAGTTATTTAGCCATGTTTGACCATCAGTAAAATTGGTGTCATGAAGCGACCTACCAAAGATGGCACAGCTGAAACCAAAGTTGGACCCTCTGAGACCTGATCAAACATCCATTTTGCTCTCCTGTGTCACCTCCTGGGGTTGGAGGCATGTTGATTTATTTCTTACTTCTGTAAGTTCTTGGCTAGAAAAAGCTAATATATTTATATGGGCTTTGGATTCAGAGCAATTTTATTTTTTATGTTGAGCCAAGCAGCCTGAAAAAGCACTTTCACCTACTTAATCTGGTTTGAATCTCAAAATTCTAAAAATTTCCCATAAAACAAAATTATTTTAAACATTTCTAGCCTCAGGTGTGAACAGTCCAACATCCCCAAATGCTGACATCGCAAGCTTGGAATAATGAAGTGCTATAGTAATTAGGCCTCTAAAGCCACCTGCACGCAGGAGCCCTGAATCAACCACAGTGACACTCCTCATGAACCACGTGAACCTAGGGACAAGAATCAGCCTCTCCATGCCTCAGTTTCCAAGTCAGAAAATGGGACCATTCCTGCTCACACCAAACCCATGTAATTTTTCTAACACAGAGCAAATGATAGCTAGTCTTCTCCCTTTCCTCTCTCTCTGATTTTCTTAAATTTTACTTGTTAAAGTGAGCTAGGCTATTTTTAAGAGTTTAAAATATTTTAAGTAACAAGTTAAAATATTATTTTTTCAAGTAATGAGTTCAAGTATTATTTTTAAGATATTTTACAGAAAACACTGTAAAACAATGAGTGTGTTTCTAGCTTACTACAGTCAAAAACCGCTCTGTCATTCCATTAATTGAGTGTATTTATAAGTGTGTAAGTGTGTATGTTTTACTGGGTACTAAACTCAGAGGTACCATACCTCTTAATTATAGGCTCAGCACTTTCTACTTTTTATTTTGAAACAGGGTCTCATTAGACTGCACTAACTGATTTTCAATTCCTAATCTTCATTTGATACTGCTCATTCATTCACAAGCATTTATGTGGAGTCACTGTTCTGGGCACTGGTCAGAAGGTAGCAAGCAAAAGAGACAAAGCCTTACATCATCTTAGACTTTGTGTTCAACAAACTGCATGGCCTCCTGGTTTTCGTTAACTTTTTTGCATGTGGAGAATGAAACGGTCACAAGTTCACAGGTAAAACCCAAAATCTCACCTGTGTCTTGACTTTCCAGAAGGTATCTGGCCACTCACATCCCCCTGGGAACAGATCTGATCTCTGGGAGATACACTCCCTGCTGGGCACAAAGGGATTCAGCACCTCCCCTGGGCATCTTTGCAACCACTGAAGCAGCCTGATGCTTTGCTCCAGAGCTCTTGGTTCCTGAGGTCATATGCTCACCCAATACCATGCAACGCCCACATCCACCATTCTAGAGAGGACTAGCAGAGATTGACTCCCTGACTGCTAGTCCAAAAGTTGAGTTTATCCTGAAAAGCCTAACACTAAGGCCTCCTGACTTTTTCTCTCTGACAAACTTGTTTCCAGCCCATGTAAGGTGGCAAGGACTTACATCACTTTCAGGTACCCAGCATCCTCTCCCATCTTGCCCAACTGTCTCTATCACAAACCAAACAGTGCTGACCAGGTTGCCCACAGAAGACAAGCAAAGACAGCTCTGCAAGATGAACAGAAGACCATGGCTTCCTTCACATTTCCTTTCTCACCAGCTCCTCCTACCTCCTAGAATCATCTTTTAATTTTGAAAGGACCCTGTAGGGATGCAGAGGACAAAACAGTGACTCAGAAGATGACCAAGTCATCTGCTTTGCATTGTCCAGCGCATTTTTCACATGTTACTGGGTGAAAGGAGCAACAAAGGGCAGCAAATTCTAGAAATAGAACAGAAAGAGATACAGGAAGAATAAAAGGAGGGGGCAGATCTCATTTTCTCTAGAGAAATCTGCCTTGATTGAGGACATTGCTGTTACAGGAAAAACACTCTGCTTTGAACAGCTCTTTCTGACTCATATGTTGGCAGGAATCTGCTGAACAGATAACCCCCTCTTCCCCCACAGCCCCACTGAAATCTGAACGCTCTAAGCTGTCCTTGCTGACTTGTGAAAGAGATCTCTTTATACTCGTCTGGGATCTGCGCATGTCACATGACACCAACACATTCCAAATGTGAAGATACAAGATTACTACTTAACCATAGAACAAACCAACAGGAATTTTAATCAAGACAATATCCAATAATGAACAAAGATGGAATGTTTTTGGAGGGATTCCAGAATATACATTTGGGAATTTTTAATCTTGCTCTTCTTTGAATATGACAAAAATATTTTAAATGTTTCTGGCCATGTCATTTCAGGCTGAATCCAGAAACCAGCTACTTACTATCTAAGGTATTAAAGCATTTCATCTATAGCGACATTGGATTTTCCAAATCTAGGCCGGTAATTGATACCAGATTAACTGAAATGCGAATCAGCAGACAAGTTCCTTTAAAGACAGTCTTTTTGTGAATTATTTTGTGATGCAAAAATGGAAAGTTTAGACGACAATGATCAGTATGTAACAATGATATTGCCATATTTTAGGATTTCTTTAGTTTGTATTCAGATCAGTTGTGTTTGTGATAGTTTATCCATCTGCTTAATTAAACCACACTGAATTATTAGAGGCCAACTACTGAAGCATGTTTGAAAATTTTTGAATCAGCACTAAATGTGCATGAAAATTTCTTACAATAATTATAAGCAGCTGTAACTTACCTGAAATGTAAAATCCAGCTATGTTTTTATTGTTTATAAGAGAGTTATGACCATAAGAAGGCATTAGACTTAAAAAGTATGATGGCTTTGGTCTCCTGAGGCCTTTTTGCTGCTGCGTAGGATTTCCCACATCTACCCCACTTCATTCGCAACCAACAGAAGAAAGCAAGTAAGGCTTTCCTTCCACAAGGCTGCTTTTAGCATTGCTATGAAGTCTTTAAAAGGAGCCAAATAGCCAGACACAGTAGCTCATGAGTAGACTCCTAGCTATTGGGAAGGCTGAAACAGAAGGATATTTTGTGCGTAGGGGTTTGGGGTCAGCTGAGCAACATGGTGAGACCATGGACAAAAAGAAGAAAGTAAGAAAGAGAGAGAGAATAGAAGAGAAAGGAGAAGAAAATGGAAGAGAGAAGACACCACAAGGCAGATGCTAAAAGCAGAACAGATTAGATGTGACTTGTTACAGTACAGGAAAGGTATTTTTAAAGATTGTCGTAGATCAAAGATTTTAGTGCACTTATTTTTGTCTTCCCACACCTACTAAACTTGCATTTGTGCTGATGAGTGACATTCTACCTCTCTGGTGATCCCGGGACCCTAAATTGATGCATCATCCAGCTACACTAAGATGTTGATTTTGCATGATTAAAAGTGTAGGTACCCAATTTCACTGGGAAGAATGCTAGTTGTAGTCATTTAAAGTAAGTGAAGACTAAACAATGAAAATGAGAAAAATGACTTATACAGTTACTCTGTTGGTCCTTCCAGTTACCCAGCTAAAGCAGAGATAGAACTATGCTCTTAGCCAGGGATTCCCCTGCCCCCAATTCCTAGCCCCAGAGTTGACTGCTCGAGTAAGGCAAGTTCATGGGCAGGTCCTGAGTAAGTCTGTGATTTCGACAGGAAGTAGAGCAAGCTAAGAAGATATTTCTGAACCCGTCCCTGACAGTAATTAATCAATGTCTGCTTTATTTCTTTTTCACTTTTTTAAATAGCCATTTTCAAATGATCCTGCACACTACAATTTTATCTGTGCATCTTGACCAAGCCTTGTGGACAAAATGCAGCACATGTAGTGAAAGTCCAAAAAAAAGCTGAATAACTGCATGGCGTAGAAGAAACTCATCATAGGAAAGAATTTACAGTATTCCCAAAGAATAGGAGAGGATAATAGAGTTATATATGTTTTAAGAAGTAGATACATCACGTGTGCACAATATAAAACAGAAGGCTTCTAATGACTGGAAAAGGAGGGAAACAGAGCTATTTGGTAGTAGCTCGGTGAACTTTGGCTGAACTTCTCCGTTTGGCAGGCTCTGGTGTGGACAGTCTAGGATGAGGCATTAGGGCTTGCATCTGAGAAGTTGACATCAAGCAGACAGCAAGACATGATATCTTATTTTCCTGAGCCATGCTGACACAAATTGAACTCCCCTTATTATTTTCTTATGCCAGTAAAGTTGCACTTGGAATTTAAGCATTTTGTGTGCAGATGTGGAGAGCCGGGTTGGTTTAATTTAAATAATTTTCAGATTGCTTAGTAGCACTCCAAAGACAGGGAGTGTTCTTCATCTGAGTTCAATTTTATGAGCCTTAGTTTCTGATCTGCAAGGTAAAACTAAAGCATTGGAAAACCTGAGTACTACAAGACCAGGCTGCTTCTGGTGCTGGCTTTGTTAACTGGTGAAACGGCAAAGACCTTAGAGGTGTAGCGAATTTGCTCCACTTTTAATTCTTTCTTCTTCACTTTAAAAAAAAAAAAAAAAAACCTTCAGACAGATTGGACGAAGGCTGAAGTCTCATGTGCCAATCCAGTGAAGTATAAAATAAAAATCAAGGGCCAGTGGTATAGTTCAGCAGATTAAGTGCTTGCTTAGGAAAGCACAGGGGTCAGGGTTCGGTTTCTGGCTCTGCCTATCATGCCGGTCTGCTCTCTAGCACGCTAAGCTGGCGATGGAATCCATGCATGGTGGTTCATGCCTGTAATCCCAGCACTTGGGAGGTACAAGGAGGAAGATCACCATGAGTCAGTAGTGAGACCCTGTACAAAAAATAAAATCAAATAAAAATCAAATATGGAGAGGATTGACTTGTTATAAAATGTTTGTGACTGTAAAATCAATTGGCTTCCCATTTCTCCTGGGCCATTGTAATTATGCATTTCTGTGTGTACACAGGCCCTATACCCATCACATGTGTCTTCCACTCACGTTTACTTGCCCCATTTTTCTAAAGATCATATGTGACATTCATGGAGCCCAAGCATAAATGCACGACTGTTTTCCCATTTCAATGTGAGCCAGTGGCCTTCATTTTCCAGTGCAGGGTTTGTTTGCCCAGCTAGGCCCCCATGCACTAAACAATATGAGCAAATGCTTCTTGGAAGAAAGTAAGATGTCAGTGTATATTACAGCCCCCCTGGGGTAAGTGGAGAGCATTCATAAAAGACTAAAGAAACGTACTTTATAATGAAATGTACCTCATATAATTTATGGCCCAATACTCAGAGATGAGTTTTTCTCTTTGGGATTGTATATCTATATGGGAGAGAAAAGACAGTGTATGATTGTACAAAATTCTTAATAATGATCTGGGAAAAACATGTTCTTTCCAGTTTGGACAGTCACCAAAAGCTATTTGCTTTGACCTCTAAGAGTTCCCAAAGAAAACGTAAAGTCCCCTCCAATCCTTCACCTCTTCTGAGGTTAGTGAGCTGGATATGGCCATGGCCTTGACCTTAGACACAGGCGACTTTCTCACCCTGTGAAAGGCGATAGAGAAAAAGGGTATGCAAACAGAGGTGATGAGGTGTGTGTGTGTGTGTGTGTGTGTGTGTGTGTGTGTGTGTGTGTGTGTCTTAGAAGCTGCAAGCCCATCCTTCCATTATTTTCCAATAAAAATTGTTTCTTTCTCCAATCTCAAGCTCTCAATAGTGATGTACTACACTACAAGAGAACAGCTGAAGTTGAAAGTTTCCAGCTACAAACATAATATTCCTTTGATTTTCCTTATGATAGATAAGATCAGGGTGGTTTCCACTGAATGACTTTCAATTTTATTTTTCAAAAGAAAAATATCAATACAAACATTATTTTCTACTTTGTCTCTCGTGTTTCAAAATCTCCCTGTGGCTACAATGCAAACTTTTGAGTAGGAACTGAGACATCTTGCCTGAAAATGCAACTGAGTTCAAGTTGGGAGTCATCACAGAAATAGCCTAGTACAGGCCCTCTCATTGCTCAGTACACTCTAAGCAGTATACTTAGCTAAGGTCACACGGCTCCTTTGTAGGAGACACAGGTCCAGAAGCCAGGGTTCTTGGTCCCACCCAGTCCTCACCCAACCAGGACACAATTCACCCCAGCTTTGCAGGCACCCTGCCCTACCCAAGAGGATCATCACAGAGAGAGGGGACAATACCACAGTACAACAGGAAATCCACACTTCCTAACACAACTTGATGAAAGGCTCAATCTACAAGCCCTCCTTCCTACTGTCTTCAAGTCCAGAAAAACACAAACAAAACCAACCTGGTCAGAGCAGTGGAGCAAAGGTAAGCATGCATACCTTGGCACTTTCACCAGGGCAGGGCCTGAGCCCTTGTGCCTCAGCCAAGCTACCCTATTTCTTAGCCTGACTTCCTCCAGGAGGCAAACCTGGAGATAAGACCTCTGAGGTACCCATTTACTGGCCTTTCAATCCACAGGACATGGAGATTAAGCCAGGAAAGAAGAGGCAGTCTATATGAGGATGTATTACCCAGATCAAGGAACCAATTGAGACTACTCTGTCTAGGGGACCATGATCCCTGGGAGCCACATGCACTGCCCTCCAGACTATCTCTGGTCAGGGAAGGAAAATTTGTTCACTGGACCTTGTCGCCCTTAGATCAAAGATTCACCTCCCAGGCACTAACTCCTTTGCATTTTGTGTTGTGCACACTGGCCACAGCCTAAGCAGAGTTCCAAGGAGTCATCAACAAGGAAGCCCTGACACTGGAGTCGAGAAGGGGAGGCCACCTAGTCAGGCAAGGCACCATACAGTTAGACCCTCATAGAGTTGGACCAAGGTGAGGATGAAAGGCTTCACTGAGACTTGAAAATTATAAAATGCCCTGATTCCTGTACCTGCTCCCCAGTGACCTAGAAGCTCCAGAAGATGACTAACAACAACAGAAAAGAAAGACAAATGTGTGGCCCCCAGAGGATGCATCAACAAAAATATTGCACGTGTCAGGAAGATGTCTATAGGACTTGGGACAAGAGAGCCACGTGGTTAGTTGAGATAGGTCCCCAAGCCCCAGGACCTAATCAGAGACAATCATACATCTTCTACCTAATGTCCTTCTGTACTTTAACAAAAACTGGATGTGACAGCAACAGAGAGTCTCTTAAAGTTGTTATGTGATTTAACTCTCCAATATGGGTTCAGTAGGGTCCTAACCACCAGCATCAGTGTACAACTACAAACAGAGTCTTCATAGAAACAGAGCAGCTCTGCCCAATGAGTACACTGAGGTCATGAGTTCACTGAATTTAAAATTCATTTGGCTGGTATCCTTATAAAAGGAAATGTAGACACATACAAATAACTCCTAACTCCTCTCTCTCTCTCTCTCTCACACACACACACACACACACACACACACTTCACTTCCTGACAGTTTCACCACTACCTCTACTAACATGACAGGCCAGGAACTAACCCTAAATACATAGTCCTTTGGGGGACATTGAAGACCCAAACCAAAACAATATCCTGTGTTTCGATAAGGGTGAAGAAAAATCCAGGTGAGTCATAAAAATCCTATTTTCTCTTCAAAATAGAGATTTAATTCCATAATGTCCCACAGGTGAGGCAGAACAGACGCATTTCAAAAGCAGCATCTTTGGGCTTCCCTGTAAGAACCCCTCCAGATCCCCCACCCAGATTGTTGGTGATTGATCAGTAGACCAACACAGCATATAGTACAAAATAAGGAAACAGAGTGGCACTGTGCCTGGAAGCAGGGGAGAGCCCAGAAGGTCCCATGTCAGCCTAACTGGTAGACTACAGTGGCCTGGAAGCTAAAAAGGAGTCCGATGCCACATTATACAACAGAAAAACTGGGAGATGATCAGCAGTGGTGCCCTCTTGAGCATAAAGCCGTGGGTACCTTAACAGTCCTTGGGGACCATTCTGTCAAGAGATGCCAAAAGGAGCTGAAGCCTCTCATCATCAGGAACAGAAGATGCAAATGTTATAATTTATATTGCTACATGCCTCTCCTGTGGTCAGATTTGCTCCCATCCTCAGGGTATAATTCCCAGCTCAGCATTTCAAAATTTAGTTGCATGCCCTTCAAGATAGATGACAGGAGGCACCACCCATGTTCCACTTCACAAGAGGAGCTGGGGTGAGGGGCACACCCTCCCTGGGACCCTTGCATCTGGCAGCTGGGCCAGGAGTAGGGGTAAACACCTGACAAGTTAGTCCAGTCCAAGACCATCCTGAGGAGCACATCCTCCCAGCCTGGCCACAACTTTGTCCGACAGACCCACATCACATTTCTTTTCTGCCCATGCCCAATCTTATTTTGTACCCTCCCCTTTACAGTTCTCAGCATGCATCCTCTACAGGGATTAAGTGGAGAGAAAACGTGACTGCAAACACAAAGTTCCTGATACCGTAGCTTGTCCCCAGACATGACTGTGAGATTTTTGCCACTCTTCCTATTTCCGCTCTGAATAGCACTGAGGTAGTTGGGGTGAAATATCCCTGCTGTCTCAGTCCTATTGCTATTCCTTGGACATGGGCAACGAGACAGGTGGCAGTACCCTGGAGTTGGTACAATGCTGCCATCACCTCTGGAAAGAGATGAAATGGAGTTATTCAAAGAGAAAGATCAGACAGACAGACTTCTGGGTTCAAGACCCAAGAATGCATAATCTTCTGCTACCAAGGCAGCAAAGAAACCTGTTCCAAACTCCGTATGCTAAAAGCAGCCCAATGGCTTCTTATTTTTCAAAATGTTTAATTCAGCACAGTTTACCTCAAATTCAATTTCTCAAAGTGTTCATTCAAACCTCATTCCCAATTTTACTGAGGACTAATGATTCTTCCTGTATCAGATGAGTAGCTGATGAGTCTGGGAGCAAGCTCGAAGGGCCGCCTTCCCCAGGAAAGTCTCCGTTAAAACTGGGTCACAGATGGGAGAAGGAGTCAACCAATAAAAGATAAATCCAGCATAGAATTTTCCACCACAGGGTACAGTAGTTCTCTGGGTGACATCCAATCCCATTTCATAAAGAAATCAAAATTCCTATCTGATAGCTATTAAAGCAAGAGAATTAAAAAGAATTATTTTCAACATTTTGAAAAATAAGAAGCCACTCTAGTCCTGTGTGTCCCTGGAACCAATACAAAGATGAAAAGCAGGATGAGAGACACAGTTGACAGCCTTGGAATCTCAGAGATGGAACGCAGACCCGGTGCTGGAGAAGCTCTGCACTGCGCCCTGCCTATGGCCACTCTGAAGGAGGTCACTCTTGGGCTTCCGCAGAGGGCCAGGCAGAGAAGCAAGTCCTTGAAGTCCTAAGAAAATAAGGTTAAGAAGCTACCAAGTTACATTAGCCGGCACTGAATGAGTTGCTACGGCAGCTGAGGAGAGCAGGAGGAGCCGGGGTCGTGAAAGGAACCCGGAAAAAGTAGGAAAGCAGCAAACCTAGTCAACGAGTGAAAACTTCCTAGCCAGGAATTCAGAATTGGCATTTTTAGTAGGAAAAGTCAGGTATCAGCCTCTGAATTTGGCCTCATTAGGCGTGAAGTAATTTTGGAAGGTGGGACAGGGTGTGTGGTAGAGCAGGGTTACTAGAGCAGGGCTTCCTTCCTTACAGCTGGAACAGGGAGCTGCTCCAGTGAAGAAAAAGCCCAAGAGGAAGTCAGCCGTGAGACCCCCTATCAACATGAAGGGGATCATTTAAAAACCACAGGTACTGAAACAAGGCCCCTCGCATGCACCCAGGGTTCTTTAGGGAGAACGGGCTGTAAGGAGAGATGGAAAAAACGGGGCAAAGGATTGGGAATGAAGTGAAGAGGAAAGAGGTGGGAAAGAGAAAAGTCAGAGTTCCGTAAATAATGGAAGAAACCACAAAATGAGTTTTTAAACAGAGGTTCACAGTAGTTTCCTCCCATCTCCCTCAGCAAGCACTATGGCGGCCTCACAGAAAAAGCCTGTGGTGCTGAACAGTCATCAGGAAAACCCAGCACAGGCCCCCATCCTTGCAAGCCTCACTGCCACATGACACCCGGCATGCGCTAACGCATCCATGGTGGACCCCCAGCAGGAGGGGGATCAAGACCCCACCTTGCTAATGAGATCACCAGAGCTTAACAACATGGCCACCAGCTTCGCATAGCCAAAGAGGTCCCCGAGAAGGACTTGAACCCAGCACCCCAAAAAGAAACCCACACTATCTAAAAGGATCAGAGAGTAGCAGAACCAAAGCTCCCCTAGTCTTGACTCTCCTGTGTCTTCACAGAGTGGAGGCCCCAACAAAACACCCACCCTACAGCAACACAACATTATGATGGAAAACTTTTTTCTTATTCATGTCCATCTCTTGCACAGAAAGGTGGGGAGAGGGAGTTCCTATCCCAGTTGGAAGAGCAGGGGAGTTTGCTAAAACATCTGGTATATGAAACTGGAGTTCTAAAGGAAATTCCAACTGTCAGGGAGCCCCTGACTGAAAGGCAGACAAGGGTCTGAGCATCTTTGTTACCTTCTTAACTGCTCAAGCCTGCCTGAGGACCAAGGTCCCTGTAAGGATGGGTTTCTCGAGGCAGGAGGAGGGAAGATAGACTATCTAAAGTAGAGGAAGCAATTAGGCAAAGGACGGTCCACAGTTCCAGTTTCGATCGAAGACAACCACACTGAGAGGCTAGCTGAGCCGAGACACTCAAAGGAAGGGGGAGACTGACGCAGGGAGGCAGCACAGAGGTGACCCTGAGCGTCCCCCTCTCAGAGGCGGGGAGCCATCACTCACTGTCAGGGTGTTTCCAGGGGGCAGAAGAGCAGACCTGCGGGCCGTGCCAGCCCATAATTACCCACTCTCTTTCCTGCACTTTTAAACTCCTGTGGTAGGTGTTCATCAGCAACTCATTTCCAGCAAAAGAACCTGACTTTTCAAAATTAATATGTGCTTGTTAGCTCTGCCCTAGGTCAATGTATCCTGTTAATTACACTTGGCAATAAGGAATCATGCATTTGGAGAAGCAAGTTGGTGCAGGGAGCTTGTTATGACTGATGAGTGTCGGAAATGATTCGGGAGGCAGCTGTGGGGCAACTATGGGGCAACCTCTGGGCCTGGAGCTAGAGGGCCTGGGGGGGTGCACCTCACTGCCACTCACCCCCGCCCCCCCACCCGGGCAGCCTTGATGTGCTCTGCCCACAAGGAGGCCGAAGGGTAGGTCTGGAACCCGCAGCCTCCAGGCCTGATCTCCTCTGGCTATGCTGCCATGGAAAACCCACTCAACACATGTGAGTACACAGGGTATCTTCCTTGCTCCAGATCTCAGGCCCCCATCCTCCGCCCTCCTGGCTCTGTGCTCTACAAGACCGGCCACCCATGGATGGCTCCCACCCAGTTAGTTATACTGATCAAGAGCAAAGCCAGTAGGGGCCCGGCAGGATGGCTCAGTGGTCTAAAGCGCCTGCTTAGGAAAGCTTGGGAGGCTGCAACTGCAGGGAACGCGGTTCGATCCCCGGCACCACATGCTGCACCAGCCCTGCCCTCAGGGCAGGCTGAGTCGGCCATGAAAATACATAAACAAACAAGAAAAAAAAATTAAAAATAAAGGAGCAAAGCCATTGGTTGATAGAAATCCAGAAAATATTTAGACTTAGATTATAAATTCCCTCCCTGTGGGCCCAGCTTAACCGTGTTACCCCACACAGGAAGTCAGAGCCCTTACTTGGCCACCATTTCCACATCGCCCTCTTCATTGCTACTGCCTGGTGATCATCATCTTCTTGTGGCCATCCTGCACCCTGATCATGTCCTTAAATTAGAACCTTCATTAACCTTTCCTGCAGAGTTGTCGTCTTGAGGTGTTGTCTGTCCCCTGCCATGATACCATCTAACACTGTAGATGTTTCTCTTCACAGTGCAGGCTGGTAGGAAAGCTCTGAGGCAGAAATCATGACCTAAAGGTGCCTCGGCAAACATTCTGCCACAACCACTTCCCAGGCCTTCTCCAGATAGAACCACCATGCAAAACACCTCTGCCCTTCTGCAGGTCTAGGAATGAGCTGAGAAGGCCAGGCTTTGGGTAACCAAGTAAAGAGGAGGTCTAGGGAGGTGACAGCAAAACATGCCTCCAAATACTCTAGCCTCCTGGATATGGCCAACGTGACTCAAGGTTCCCCGAGTGTGCAGCCTTAAGGTCTGGTTCTCAGGGGCAGTTATTCTATGTTATCACATGGTGCATTGGCAGAAGGGGAAATAAAAAGGAGATTAAGAATGAAAGTAGGAAAGGTTATCTTTAAACCAAAATCTGATATGAAAAAAGAGGGTTGAGGCCAGGTTGCATGGAAAGTTGGTGGACTGGGTTTATTCAATGCTGTACACAGAAGTGGTCCCACCCATGGGCAAAATACATCCTGACCTGAGAGACATGACTTGAGAGGTCACTGTGAATATCCTTACTGGCTGCTCAGAGTACCTGGAGTTACATTCATGGAGGTGTTTTCCTGTGCAGAAATGTATTAAAGGCAAATAGCACTTCATGGGAATAAACCGGAAACCTTATTCCCCGGCCCTTCAGCACTTTCTACAACAACGAGAGATAATGTCCTGGGCTGGGATGTTTCTCAGTGGTAAAACTCTTTCTCAGCATGTGAGAGCCCTTGAGTTCATCCCCCACATGGCTAAATAGATGAGGAGAGGGAATCCAGACAGGAAGACTAGATACCAGGACCTGTGGATTGTACTAGGTGTGCAATTTTAAAACTTAGCCACATGTCCATCAACAGTTTCCCATGGAGGGTCTATATTTCATCTCTTTAAGACCTGAGTCTGTGAGCAGCTCTGTCAGTGGAATACAGCAGAAATGACATCATGTCACCTTTGAGGGAACGCCAGAAAAGACTAAAGCAGTGTCTGAGTTCTGCACTGGACAACTTCTTGAAGACATGAGCTACAGTGTAAAAAAAAAAAAAAAAAAATGACTCTATAAGGAATCTAAGGACTCAGAGATCCCCAGGTTGGATCTGATTGACAGTATTGGTGGGGCCTGTTGTCCAGCTGTCCTGGCCAGGTGCCTGGCCCAGGAACAAAAACGCCATGTCAGGGCTGTCTCCTGTCTCCAAACAGCTCCAGTCCCATCACTGTAAAGCAGAGCAGGGCTGTTGCTACTTTTCCCTTTCTGAGTTCTGACCCATATCCCCAATCCACGTGAATGAAATCCTGCTTGCTTCCCTCCACTTTTTTTTTTACTGTTTAACTTTATTTTATTCATATAAACACAAGAGAAGCAAAGGCAAATGAAGAGAAGCTTCTACTTCCACTGAAGTTGTCTATACTAAAGCACCCCACATACTTCTTACAGTTTGCTTAGGACTATTTAAAGTGAAACAAATTGATTGAGCTTTATTTCTCAGCAGAAATTAAAACATGGCTGATTATTCGTCAGCATTCTATTACTGTGACAAGATAGTGGAGATTACTAGTTTATGGAGAAGGAGGGCTCACTTGGGCTCAGAGATTCAGAGGTTTTAGTCCATGGTCCATTGGCCCCTCTGCTGTTGGGCCTGGGGCAAGGCAGGATATCATGGCAGCCAGTGCATAGGAGGGCAAAGCATTTATATCATGGTCAGAAAATTTTAAAAGGAAAATAGCCAGGGCCCCACCATCCCCTTCCAGGGCATGTCCCAGTGAACTACGATCTCTTACTAGATTCCCACTTAAACACTTCTACACCCTCCAGTAGGAGCAAGCCATGAGCACATAGGCCCTTTGGGGACTTCCCAGATCTAGACTGCTCAGTCACATAAACGTAGATCTCCAAAGAGATCTCAGTGGGGAAAGGATCCAGGAGCAATGAGGAGGGAAGAGACTGGTGAGCTGATTCAGCCCCTCAGTGGAGCCGGTCTTCCCTATACCAACCTTCTCTCCCAGCCCTGAATGCCTCCAAGCCTCTCTGCATCCTCCGCAACTGGACTCCTGTTCCATCTTGGAAGTCACTGTCTGTGTGGGGGCGCAACCTGTGTGTGGGTTCTGTTCTCAGACATGTGGTTCTCCACAATTACAGTTCTACACCCACGGGTCCAAACAATTACAACTGGAAAATTGCACGTATTAACTGTACACGTATTTTTCTTGTCGTTAGTCCCATGCAATATAGTATAACAAGAATTTGCCTAGCATTTGCATTGTATTAGGTATTGGCTATCTCTAGGTGAGTTAAAGTCTACGGAATTTATGCTTTAACTAAATTAAAGTGGTACCATCTATACAAATACTATGCTATCCCATATAAGGGGTGTGTGTGTGGGCAAATCTTGACATCTGTGGAGGGTCCTGGAGCTCATAATCCATTCATCTTCTCTGTGCAACTGTGATCACCAGACTTGTCTTTTTCAACTTCCTCTTCCATTTAGAATCTGAGACACAGCCATTGTAAATTCATGCAACTTGAATAAAGAAGTGAATACAGAACTTCAAACTCCAACTTCCCAACTGCATTTCTGTTAGACCAATTCCTTAATTTTTCTGACCACACCTGTGCAGAGCCAACGCAGAGGAAATGCAAGCAGGAGCTGCTGCTATGACTCCAGACCTAACTGCACAGTGGTGAGTGGCAGTGACTGTGCAGCTCAGGAAGTGGGAAAGCAAACACGGACTGAGTATGGCACACAACCCTAAATTTCAGGAAGGGTAAGAGGGGAAGAAAAAAGAGACACAGAAAAGTCAATCCCACACATGGAAGGGACATCAAGAAGTCAGTCTGGGGCTGACCAGATAGCACAACAGATTAAAGCACCTGCTTAGGCAGACTGAGGGACTGGGGTTCGATTCCAGAGTGCCATGCCAGTCCTGTCTCTGGGGCATGCAGAGATGCTGACTGAGACTGGGCATGGTGGCATGGGCCTGTAATCCCAGCACTTGGGAAGATGAAAACAGGAGGATCACTAGGAGTCCAACCTATGTAGTGAGACCCTGTAGATCCTATGCCAAATACATTAAATAAAATAAAATGGAAGTCCATCTGGTCTCATCTACTAAAGGTCTTTCTCTTCCAGCAAGCAGCTGTGATCAGCCTGGTGGCCCTCCGGAGTCTCCAGATATCAGTGTACTTCTGCACTATCAGACTTAATGGGGACTTAATGAATAACTCACTAATTAATTTTGTACTCCAGTGTGGCTTCATGGCCTTCAAAGAAGTCCTCTTGAATTCACTTGCTGTTCTCACAGAGCCTATATCTGCCAGTTGTTAGTGGTAATGAGGATGCTAGGGATGGAGACACCAGTTTGGACCAAGGAGGAGGATCTCATGCTAAGCAGCAGTCTGCAGGTGAAAGGGTGCAAGGGAGATGGGTTATAACAGAAGGGCATTGAAGGTTCCCGTTGGGCCTGCCCTCCAGGGCCATGCTGCTGGGCCATCCCTTCTTTTAGATAACGATGATTTCATGTAAGCCTGCTGCCTGTCTGTCTCTTCTTGATTGGATTGTGAGTTTCAAAACAGAAAATCCAGTTTGTCTCTCTCATCTCTGGTCACACTGAGTGCATGTACGCTAAATTGATTCACCATCTAGGTAGCCAGCATTTGAAGATCATTCTGGCCACAGTTAGATCTTGGAATTCAAGCTGATCTCTGAGAACTTTCGTTATTGAGTGTGCGCACTTTTGAGGCACAGAGTATAAAACTGAAGGGAAGTGAGCAGTTGGGCTCCGCCTTTCTTTAGTGACGCCATAGTGAGGAGCTGGAAAGTCCCCCAGAGGACCGTGCATTAAAGGTACAGTCCCCAGATAAGCACTATGGGGGCATCTTTGGCATACAAAGCCTCATGTCAGGCTTCAGGTCTCTGGGGATGTTATGGTTTATGTCTAGTTGTCCCTCCAAAGCCTCATGCAATCATGGGACGGGGACTTCTAGAGTTTGAGACTTGACTCATGATCCACTAGGATTGTGTGTTTTAGTACTGATGGGATTATGGATCTGAGTCCTTTGGGATTATGGGTGTGGCCTAGGGCAGATAGGCTGAGGCAGAGAGCCTGAATGTAATATAAAGAAAGACAGAGAGACAGACTCTTGCTGTTGCTCTGCTGCCCTGATTGGTTAGTTGCCTCTGTCACCGTTTTGTTGCTGTTCCACTGTCATGAACTTGATGCTCTCTGCCCTATTCCACTCAGACTTTGACCAGCCAAATGTGGACTGAAACCTCCAGTAACTGTGAGCTAAATAACACTTCATTCTGAGTGTTGAGTATTTGTCCCAGCAATAAGAGAAGAGTAACTAAGACAGGGGCATATCCTCAAAGGAGATCTGGGACTCTGAGCCTTTCCTGTCATGTCCAGGAAATGAGGTGGTGAGGCTCTGATGCACCACATTTTCCTACCAAGATGTGTTGCCTCACTAAGGCTCCAAGTAATGGGGCCAACTGACAGTGGACTGAACCCTCCAAAACTCTGAGTCAAACAGACCCTCTTATTTTTCCAAGGAGTTTATCTCAATAATTTCTAGGAGTATCTTCTTCCTCTTCCTCTTCTATTTCTTGTTGTCATTTTTCCTCTTCTTCCCATGAGGCCTCAGAACCTGCATTACCAGGAGAGGAGTAGTGCAGGACTGAGAGATAGGTGAGATTAGGCTGAGCTCAGAGCTGAAGCTTGGCAGACACCCTGGGAAACAGGCTGGATCACAACCTGGAAAGCCAGTCTGAGCTACTAGCCCACTGCCCCATCCTCTGCCCCATGCAAATTGCCTAGACCCCTGGAATTACCAAAGCCACAGGTAAATGGGTTCTAGGAAAAGGCAATGCTGCAGAGCAAGGCTTACCTCATCATTGTCCTGATGAGAACAGAGTCTTTACCAAGGATTTGATTATTCCTTCCCATAGTACAGACTGGCAATATAATCTAAAGCTACCTGGGTATCTAGAACTTCATAGTCGCTTAACACTGGGGAAGTTTCTTAACTTCTCTGTGTCTCCTTTTTCACGTGTGTGTGTGTGTGTGTGTGTGTGTGTGTGTGTGTGTGTGTGTGTGTATCAAACTTATCACAAGAATCAGTCTAGTCTACCTGCATGAAGTATTTGGAATAATGTTTGCTCCATAGCAAGCATGGTAGACACGTGCTGTGATTACATCTATCTGTAATACTTTTGCTTTATGGATTTTTTAAATAATTGCTGCATTAGTGGTTGCAGTCTTCTCAAAATACAAGCTAATTTTGATGGATGTGGCAGTGATCTATTTTTTCAAGTAATTGCTCCTTCAAATTGAACAGTCTCTCCTTACAACCTGACAAGCAGCATATTTATTGATGTTCTACTTTTTTTTTCTAAGTCATGTCTAACTTATCATTTTATTCACAGGGTGAAAAATACTCCTACTGACAGACTACTAACTACATAATTGCTTCAAAGTAAATCTTCACAGGTGAGGCTCCTTTGCAGAGCCAATGATGGTAACGTGTGTTTTTTTAATGTACTCAATGGAAAATACCAGGCACAAATGGCAGTATCACTTCACATCCATACAAACTGAAGCACAGAGAGGGGTTACAAATGCTCACTTAAAGCCAAGGAGACAGAAGAGTCTACTGTTAATATAGAGTTGTACAAGTTGGCAGCTGGGCAATGGTTCTGTCTGCTACCTTCTAAACTGCAGGTGAACCAGACACTAGAGGAAGCAAGGACAGGAGTTATTTTCTTATTAGCATATATGTCATGTTTAATCAATCAGACAAGAACTGTAATTACTTTGCTCTCTTCTTAGAAAACTTTAAAGGAAAGGAGTCATGAACTTATAAAATAAATGTCATTCTGTTTGGAAAGTTATAGTTTTACAGGTAATTTGCTGCAGATTTTATTCAGATAACTTGTAATGATTTCCTTTTGTATTCATCATCTACTCTATGAGTCATTTCAAGCCCAAACATAAGGACACATGTAGATGTAAAAACTCGACCAGTGTTGCAACTTAATTATTGTCATTTTCTGCATCTGTTTATTACCCAGTGCCTCATGTCACATCTACTTCTCCAACCAAGTGTCAGAGAACAGACACTTAGAATCATAAGCCAGGCTATAGCTTGGGCTGGAATTTAGTAGATGGGAAATATGAGCTTTGGAATCTTATAAGCTTGTTTCTACCTTTGAACAAAATTTAATGTTTAAATTTCAGTTTCCTAGGCTACAAAATGGTGACGTGAATAGCACCTTCAATAGATTTACCTGAAATTGAGTTGAGAATTTTATATACACATTTGCTTCAAGGAGGCTTTTTGGATTTGACACATTTCGCTAAAAGGGTCATCCTTTATGCCTTCCTATTCATGTTCTGGAGTTGGGATGACTAGCTATTATGATTTCTGCCTCTGAAGTGGAAGAAGAATCTCTGGAATACATTTTCCCTAAGGGGAAGCACCAGCTTGTGATGATTTCTCAAACCTGACACAAAGAGAAAATGTGGAATGCTCAGAAATGGAGTTGGAACCCCAAAGCCACCAAAAAGAGGATGGTTGCCTTTGAAACTTGCCCCAACCCCTAAAGTTCTTCTGATTCTTTTTCAGTGCTCAAGATAGGCTGCATCCACCCCGCGTACCTTGATGAGTTTTAGCAACCCAGGACATCTCCATCAAGGACTCCACCCAATCACCAAACACACCTCATATGGCAGGAAACAGGCCAGGCCAAAGGGCTGCTTCCCAATTTCTCAACCAAGGTGTGCCCTGCACTGGAAAATGAGGACTCATTCTGTAGGCGATGACACTGCCTGGGTGTGTCCTCTGAGGAACAGCTTCATGCTTTGACGGATGATTCTTGGCAAGATGACTCTTCCATATTGAAGTCATCATTCAACTTCAGTGTCTAGACCTCTGTGCCTGTGGTAAAGTCTATTCCCAGACACCTGGCTTGTTCTTCTGGTTGTTCTCTGTGAGTGGAAAGATCACTAGATTGGAATGCAGAGACCAGGCTTCTATTCCATCCTGGATGGGAGACCTAGTCAGGTCTGTGGTTGTCCTTACTATTGATCTTCCTTAGCAAAATACGAGGACTAAATCTTGCCCTGTATATCTCACCAAGGTTCATCACAGTAACCACTTAGTATGAAAAGGTTTTAAAAGGATACAGTGTCATACAAGTACAATGAATGTATACTACAGCTAGAGAAATTGGCACGTACCTGTGATCCCGACACTCTGGGAGGATCAGGAAGGAGAATCACAAGTTCAAGCCCAGCCTGGGTGACTATATCGCAAGACCCTGTCTTGAAGGTGGGGGTTAAGGATGCAGCTCTGTATTAAGGCTCTAAATTCAATCCTTGGTACCAACAAAATAAATAAATACTATGAACTAAATTGTTCCTTTCCTAGGAGTATCTTTTGCCTCTTCGTGCTTTGCCCCTTGACTACACCCAGCTTCCTGATAAGGCTGAGGCTCTTCGCTGAAGAAATTATGTTAGAACTTCCTTAATTTTTATTTTTATATCTTCTACAGAACATAATGGTATCTGACTTTCAAATAATGATCACCAGCCAGTACCAGGCTAAACCTAGCGGAGATGTTTTGATTAAACACTTTAAGCTGAGTTCTCTAAATGAGCATATCACTCTAAGGAGCAAGGTTAGTAATGTGTTTGAGAGTACCCAGCCAGGGTGGTGGTCAGTCGCACATCATGGAGCAGAGGCAAATTAAAGAGCCTAGATCTACACAGAGGCTTGG
This sequence comes from Myocastor coypus, assembly GCA_004027025.1. Lineage (NCBI taxonomy): Eukaryota > Metazoa > Chordata > Mammalia > Rodentia > Myocastoridae > Myocastor > Myocastor coypus. The sequence continues at coordinate 59,910 of PVJA010008189.1, forward strand.
CCACTGCTTGCAGTCAGCCAGTTCTAGGTAAACAAGAATGTGGCCCAAGCTTGCTGGGTAAACTGATTTCTCAAGAGAGCTAGCATATTATTTTCACATGAAAATAGTTGACAACTGATTCAGTGGTTTCAAAATACTATGGGAATAATGTTAGAGCTAAGCAAAAAAGCCCAAGGGCCTCTGTTGTCCTTAAGGGCTCCAGTTTACAAGCTGTGACATAAAAATTCAGTCAATCATCCATCCTTCATTATAATAAGCAAGAAGAAGCACAAACACTTCCCACTGCTCTCCATTCTAATTCTCCTAACAGTGCATTGGAACAGCCAGTCTCAACATGGACTTTGCTAATCCAGGAAGCTCTACGCCTCTTTCCACCACCTGTGGTGAAGGGCATACATGATATCATAGCGTGTGACAAGCACACAGCCCACGCCATATGTAACCCAGGCATTGAACATAGAACTCCATAATACTTAAACTAGTAAATACTCCATTCGGTACGATGAGCCCTGTTCACTTTATTGGTGGACACCATAGCAGTGTGACTCGCGAACATTTCCAAATGCTTGCAATCCACCCATTCTCTGTGGACTCCCTGTACCTGGCCCCAGGCTGCAGGTCATGCTGTGCAGATTGGCAACGTATCTCCATGGAGCTCGCCTCAAGGTGTAGCTCCTCACCTCGCTCTCTCCTTCTCTCCCACTGGAGGAAAAGCTCAGGATAAATCTGCAAGTGGCACAGTGCACTAGGATCACTCATATGCCTGCTGCTCAATTTCTCCTCAAATCATTTAAGCAGCTATATTAGTCAGGGTTCTCCAGGGAAACAGAAATAATAGGATATGGAAGAGGAGACTTACTTCAAGAATTAGCTCATGTAATTATGGAAATCCTACTGTCTTCCATCAGCAAACTGGAGAAACAGGAAAGTTACTGAAATGTATAAATATATTTCCAATCCAAGTCCAAAGGCCTGACAGCTGGTGTTATGTTGTGGAGACTAAGGACCTGAAACTCAGGAAGTCCTATGTTCAGAGACAGGAGAAGATAAAGACCCAAGAACAGAATTAACTCACTCTCCTACCATTTTGTTCAAGACAAGCCCTCAATGGGTTCCATGATACACGCCCACACTGGTGAGAGTGGATCTTCCCTTCTGAGCCCCCACCAATTCCAATGCTGATTTCTTCTACAAATATACTCACACACTCCTAGAAATAAGTTCTACCAGATGTCTGTTTTTCCTAAGTGACTTAACACTTAAAAATCAACCATCACATCAATTATCCTGGGAGTACATAATTTCCCAGAATCCATCCCCATCTGCCAGTTCCACCTTCCCTTCTAGGTATCCCTCCCTATACATATATACTCCAAAGTGGCATCTTCTAGAATGAAATTTTTATGATTCTAGGAGTGAACGTCCTCAGAGTAGCTAGCACTAAGTATGAGTAAAAATTACCTGAAGCTTTATAAAAATGCAGATTTTGGGCTGGGGAGATAGCTCCATGCCACAAGTGCCTGCTTGGCAAGTGCAAGGTTGTGAGTTCAAACCCCAGTCCCACCAAATAAATAAATAAATAAATAAATGCAGATTGCCAGGCCCCTGCACTGCAATTATGATTCAGTTGTTCTAAGGGCAGAGCTTTAAAATGTCAGCTGATACACATGTATGTGCCTCCAGATTGGCAGCCTAGGAGTTCCTAAGATTGTGCACCACATAAATGAGGACAGTGGTTCCAAGATGACAACCATGAGACCACCTATTAGAATTCTCAGCTGGTGGTGGATGAGGCCTTATTCCCAAACAGTTTTCTGGGCTCCATTCCCAGAAGTGCAGAATCAGGATGCCTGGACTGGTGTAATGGTTGATTGATTGTGTCAGCTTGAGAAGTTCAGCTAAGAGAAGCTTAACAAAATCAGCTCAGCAATTCTACCCTTTAGTTTACAGAAGGCCCACCCTAGGGCAGCTCGTCACTTGGTGGTATAAAGGGGTAAGGAGGGAAGATAGATCTGCTTCTGTTCTTCAGGGATACTCCGATCTTCTCCTACAGCTTGGACATCATCTCCTGGCTTCCATGGCAGACTCTCCCATTTCCACTTTCCAGTGCAAACCCATCAGCCTCCTTTATGGACTTGCAGGGAACACTGCACTCAGCTCCAGACCTTGGACTGAGTCCTTTGGTCTCCAGCATGGAGACGCCCTCTGCAAACTTCCCCATCTGACTCTGCAGCTGACAATTGTAAGCCAATATTGTAATTTCTTTTAATTTTATTTTGTCTTTTATTTATTTATTTGGTTCAGATCTCACCGCACAGCTCAGACTCACAGTGATCCTCCTGTTTCAGCCTCCACAGAGCTGGGATTATAGGCATATGCCATCACATCCAGTTTCGGTGGCCAGCACACGACGTGGAACTGGGGGGTTGAACCTGGGTCCTTACACTTGCCAGGCAGATACTTAGATTGCCAAACGATCTCCCCAACCCCCATAACTTCTTATACATTCATACAACTTGTGTTATATCTGTTTCTCTAATAAAACACTTTCTGGCACAGTTTAAGCTAGAAACCTAAATTTTTACAAACTTACTTGCCCAAGGTCCTATGTGAAGACAGAAATATGTAAACTATTAGTAGCTAACAAGTTTAAGTGAAACCCTAATTGGAAAGTTGTTATCGAGAAAGTTCACAGGGTTGATACCAGATGTCTAACCTTTCTTCTGGTATTGAAAGTCTGGGACTAGCCGGGCGTGGTGGCTCACGCCTGTAATCCCAGCACTCGGGAGGCTGAGGCAGAAGGATTGGTGTGAGTTCAAGACCAGCCTGGGCTACAAAAGTGAGCTCAAGGCCAGCTTCAACTGCATAGCGAGACCCTGTCTCAAAAAGACAAAAAAAAAAAAAAAGAAAAGAAAAGAAAGAAAGTCTGGGACTTTCAGATCTCTGGAAGAACTGAACTTCTTCAAAGTACATACTTTTATATTCTTATTCTAGAATAGTACAGCAAAGTTTAACACCTAGGCTTTAAAACAAGTCCCCACACTGTCACTAGCTGGAGAACCTGAGATTAAGTAGCTTAGTTTCTTTGAGCTTTAGTTTCCTAATCTTTAAAATAGATGTATAAAAGTTTCTATGACCTGGTGTTGTGAACATGAAGCCAGCTCATGCACCTAACATGTGCCTGAGTGCCTAGTTCTGTCCAACACAAGTCTGTTGGTATTAAAGGTACAGAAGGAAGAGTAATTGTCAGTGGCTTCTATTTTCTTGCTGGTATCCACAGTCCAACCCGGGCAGGTATGTATCCCTCACCCCACAGACTCCTTTCTAGCACCTCCCTGTGCTCTGAGTTACCCTGAGTCCACCCTACAATATGCACAGCCTTAACATCCCTTCCCTTTTCTGCACAAGTAACACACATTCTCAAGTAGCCTGAAGGGTAACAAATGAAAGATGTCTTCCTGGCCCAAAGGCCTTGGGAATATAAGCTCAGCCTCTTCCTTTGGCATCATCCCTGCTCACCAGCTTGCAGTGATGTTCTGTGTTCAACTGTCCACCCTTGTCTTGTACATCTCTTCCCTCCATTCAGAGGAAAGGGCTGCCTCACATAAGGTTTGGTGATGATTGGCCCATGCGAAGCATGTGACCAAAATGGACCAATCAGATTTTTCCTTTCCAACCCTGACCATTCTTGTCTTATATTTAGCGAGGTTTCTTGGCTCTATACTAAAAGTTTCTATTTTCTGATAAAGCTACCATTCTAGAGTTTCTGCTATATTGAGGGCAAAATAGTCCCTTAAGATAAGACTCTAAGGATCCCTAGAGTAGAGAAGCAGTTTATCTTTCACCTAGCTCTGCCCACTTTTGCTTGACCAAGAAGCTGTCCTTAAGAGGGTCTAATCTGAGGAGTCAAACAATGGGTAATGCTGACTCAGGGCCATGGCCCAGAGAACTGGTCATTGCAAAGTATGAGAAAGGGACATTTAGCACTGTCCTGGCCTTAGTTTTCTCATCTCTACAGTGGAATGAAGACTAGTTAAACAACATTAAGTGAAAAGTGTATTAAACTGACTATTTTTGAGAATGACACAGTAGGCTTTCATTCTCACCCACTCTGCACAGGGTAACAGTGAAACAAGCATCTCTCCATTCTTTTGCTCGAGTATCACCAGCAAGGGGACACCTGTAGTCCTTCCCATTTAGAAAAGTCACACCCTGATAAACTGTGAGCACCTTAGAATCAGAGATCTGTGCGATTCCACTTCACAACTGCCGTAATTAGCATAAGGCTAACGGAAAGCACGGAGGAGTAGGCGGGAGGGAGAGATGAGTAAAGCCAAAAGAAATGGCTTAAAACAGATCTAATCCCCACTACTCCCAGCGGTCCAAGGAGAGGGATCCTTGGAGAGACAGCGCATCCCAGGATCTTCCCATCCCACGTGCAGTCAGTTTTTCTGACTCCCCGGAGAAAACTACCCAACCAGAAACATAGGAGGGAGTCTGCCTGTCAGAACCAGGGATGCCAATAGGGACCCCAGGGTGACTTCCTGTTTTTTTTTTTTTTTTTTTTTTTGCTAATTCAATTTCAGAATGAACAGGATGAGGTCTTCATCCCCTAAGAGCAGCTGGGGAACTCCAGTATCCACTTCCAGATGTCATTGCTCAGTTCTGCTAACTCAGGAAAAATGTCATCCAGCCTCACACTGGGCAGGCTCAGCCAGACACTCTGGGGACAGGGGCACCTCCCGAAGGCTGCTGACAGGCCCCTTGTCTTCACCAGAGCCCAGGAACTCAGGCCAGACAAGGAAGGAGGTGGGCCAGAGCTCAGCCTGAAAGTTGTGTGTCTCTGTCCCTTGCCTGCATCCACAGGGTTTACCATACAAGTCACAGCTGGCCCATGACCCTTGATGCACAGGTTAACGGACCTGGGGAAGCTCCTAGCCCCTCTTCATCTCCTGACTGCCCTCCTTCTTCTTCTTCTTCTTCTTCTTCTTCTTCTTCTTCTTCTTCTTCTTCTTCTTCTTCTTCTTCTTCTTCTTCTTCTTCTTCTTCTTCCTTCTCGTTTTAGATTTTGCTTTCCCTGGCCTGCACCAACAACCCCTCTTTTTTTGCCTTCTCACCTTGACTCTTGCAATGTAGCACACACTACAAGGAGACCTGGCTTTGGACCCTGACTCTGCCACCTCCTGGCCACATGGCCTGGGACTCTGAGCCTCGCCTTCCTCATGCATAGGACAGAGATGATCACCAAGTGCTCCCTGAACTATTGTGTACTCTACATAAAACGAGACACAGAAACCCCACCGCTGGGAGCTGAGCCTGCGCACCCGCTGCGGGTAAGCCCCTGCGCCCCTCTGCCCCGCCTCTGCGTTCCCGAGACTAACTTCCTGTCCCA